>OZ012738.1:556638755-556866255 GCA_963859935.3 Lathyrus sativus | reverse complement strand
TATGAGAGCTTGAATATTGATTTCTTTTTGGATAAAACGTCAACTGAAGAAGTTGGGTGAAGACTTGCTTTTATAGGCAGCTGATCCAAGGTGAGCTTCACGTTGAGAAGAGTGTCCAAAAGGTCTGAGCCTTTTTGTCTTCACATCAAGTGACCTTTCCTAGAAGGAGAAAGTACAGAAAAATCCTTTTGTCTGTGTTCTTGTGTCTAGCATAAATAAGGAAAGAGTCATTTGGATCATTCCAAAGGATATAATCTTTGAATAATTCTTCTTCAATTTTCAGCAAGTTCCATCAGAGTCTAATTAGATTAGAGCCTTCTGATGTTGATTAGAGTTTTGCTGAATCAGAGTCTTCTGCAGCAGGTGTGCTTTTAGCATGTTTAAGATCAGAGCATATTTGAGACAGATCTTCAGTACTGGCAGCTTTAGTACTTTCAGAATCTTCTATAGTAACTATGCTTTGAAAAACTCTTCATACAGAATCCTTCTTTGGTTCAGATGCTTCTGACTAGCTTCAGATTCTTCTGGAGCTTCTGCTTCAGATCCTTCTGGAGCTTCTGCTTCAGAATCTTTTGGAGACTACGCTCAGGATCTTCTGTTGGCAGCAATCAGAATCTTCTAATGGATGCATCTGGCACTACAGAGTCTAGCAAATTTCTTATGTTCAATTCTGATTTGCTTATGGAGTGTTAATTCCTTTACTATCTGCAGTAAAATTCTCAAGCAAATTTTAGAGTATATAATTCTTAATTACAAAATTTCATAATAGTTATCATCAAAACATAAAGATATTATTAAGAACCAATCTGTGTTCTAACAATCTCCCCCTTTTTTATGATGACAAAAACATCAGAAATTTTGTTTAATTGAAAATATAATAATTATAACTCCCCCTGAGATGATGAATCTCCCTCTGAATTAAATATAAATAAGGAATAGAAACTTCCCTTTTGTCTTGAGTGATTTTCAGAGTTAGAGCTTGATTGTTCTTTAACATTTGAGAGTCAGAGTGTCTTGCAAATTTCAGAGTCAGAGTTTGATAATTGTCAAATGATCTGAGAGTCTCAGAGTTTCTTTTACAGAGTGTACTTATGAAATGTTCTGAAATACTCAGATTTAATGTTAGATAAAATAGATATGTCTGAAGTTTCATTCTGGTGAAGTTTAATTAAACAATTCAGATCTATATTTTCTCCCCCTTTTTTGTCATAAGCAAAAAGTAAAAATTTTGAAAAGACAAATAAAAGGAAACAATAAATGAGATAAATCATGTGGAGAAAAATTTGAAACATTCATTCAATTCAGTTCAGAGCAAGATTACATGCATCAGAAGATATTCAAAATACATAAGCAAACATCAGATGCAAAAACATCAGAATGAAAAAAATGAAAAACTAAGAGTGTTTTGACAAAAGCATCTTCAACAGATCTGTGATATCAGAGGAGGATTGTTCTTGCTTTGACATCCACTTAGCCATTCTTTCATTCTTCTGATCCTATTTTGACATCCACTCAGTCATGTCTTCAGACTTCTTATCCTGTTTGGCCATCCAAGACTTGATTTCTGATTGACCAGCTTCCAGAGCAGCAATTTTATCCTCAAAATCTGGATGTTCTTTCTTAATCTCAGATGAAGAAGGTTGAACATTTTTTGGAGCTTGAACAGAGTCAATCTCCATAGGGTCTTTAGAGCTTGGAGCATTAGAGCCAGAAGGAAGTTCTACCAGAGTCATGGCCAAAGGGTTGTCTTCAGATGCAGATTCAGTAGTTTCTTCTGATGATGGAGGAGCATCTGTAAGAAGTAAAGGTCCAGATCTCTTGACAGTCCAGAACAGACTTCTTGCAGCTTCAGCAAATCTGAGCTTTGCATCATCAGAACATATGTTCTTCAGATTTGATGCTACAGTGTTGAATCTGTTGATGAATCCATTCCAGATAACATCAAATTCTATTGCATCCATTGTTGCTAAACACTTATTTTGTACAGTACCTAAATACATCTGTATTTCTTGCAAAAAGCATGTAAATAAATGATCAATGTTTAGTCTAGGTTTGGGGTGTAACAGAGTCTCCAATGTTATTGGTTTTGGTTGAGGAGTAGGTGGAAATAAGGATTTTTGAATGGAAATTAGAGGAGGAGGGTAGTATGGTATGAAAGGAATTTCAGGGGATTTGTCAGGTTTGGATCTGTTTAAAGCATTCAATAGATTTGTTTTTGCTTTGGTGTGATAGGAAACCACATCAAAGGGTTTATTAGAGTAAGGTTGGAAAGCAGATTTTGCAGGTTCATCAGAAGCAGCAGGTTTATCAGAAGAAACAGGTATAGCTGAAGTAACAGCTTTTGCAGATTTTGCAGAGTATGATATTGTAGCTAATGAACCTACTTCTGACATAGATTGAATATAGGTGATAAGCATAGATGGTAGGGTGATTGTAAGTTTGGGTTTCAAGGGAGTGATAGGGTCAGATGGTTCAACTCTGTCATAGAAATCTTTGAGTTTGAAACCATAGAAAAGGTTGTGAAAAAGAGATGAGAATTATGCACATGAGATAGATGTTCTTGGGGTAGATGTTGGGATTGGATTTGGAATGAGGATTTTAGATGATGGTGTAGGTGTGGGAGTAAGATCTGGAATAGGGACTTTAAAAGATACAGGGAGTTCTGTCTGGTTTACCTCAGAATCTCTGTGAGAGGGAGATATCAGAAAATCTTGGTGAATGTCAGATTCTGAGGAATTTGATGAAGTGGTTGGTGTGCAAGAAGTAGAAGACACTTGAAAAACAGTTTTCAGAGGTGTAACATCAAGAACTTCTGTCTCAGGGATGTTGGTTCCAGATGGTTTGGTTGATTCTGAGGGTTTTGATGAGGGTTCAAATGTAGGTGGTTCTGATGTGATTGGTTCAGAGGTAACTGGAACAAATTCAGTGGGTTCAGATGTTTTTTGTTGTTGATGTTCAGAGTCTTTTTCTGGTAGAGGTTCAGATTGTTTTTCTGGTTGTTTTTTCTTGTGGTTGGTGTTGTTGTTCTATGGGTTGTTTTTCTGATGGTTGTTGTTGTGGTACAGATTGTTTGGTTGGAATTTCTGGTTATGGAGTTTGAATTGTTGGTTTTGTTGTTGTTGGTTTTGGTACAGAGGATTGTTTTACAGGTGAGATGGAAATTGGATTAGAATATTTTTGTGGAGATGGAATAGAAACATGAGGTGGGGCAGTAACAGATTGATTTTGTGTAGAAGGTGGTTTTGGAATAGACTTAACAGTTGAATCATTTATAACAATAGGATTTGCAGAAGATACAAAAGTTTTAATACCTTTGATTTTGATGCGTTTAGCAGGAACAGAAGGAGTGTCTCCAGATTCTTTCCTCTTTAGCAGCTTCTGTGGCTTCTCAGCAATCTTGGGCTTCTTCTGAACAGGTGCAGCTTCTGCTTCTGGTTGAGTCCTCTTTCTTGGTGGTTCTTCTACTACAACAGGTAATGGTTGCCTTGCTCTCTTTATAATATCTGCAGGAATAGGCTTTCCTTCTGCCTTGCACTCATCAATATATCTTACAACAATTTCCCTTGGTTCTTCAGCATAGAACAGAGGGTAATCATCTACAGGAGTTCTCTTCTGACTCAGTTCAGAAATATTCAGCTTCTTGGGAGCTGTTGTGAGTTCTTCCACTATTTTTAGTCTCTGAAGACTTTTGGCATTCAGAGGTTTTCCCAAAATAAATTCCAATTCTTCTGTGACTCCAGCAGCATACAGAGCAGTTACAAGTCCATTTTCTGTTAGAAGATCTGAGATTAACCTTCCAAAAGGAATCCAGGTTCTGATCTTCTGACCTTTTTCTTTCAAATATTCTCTAGAGGCATTTATATGATTCCAAAGATGCATAAAAAGAATATATGGAAGATCTACCTTGGTGCTCTGACTTAAGCAATACATAAAGTAGAATTGTTCATTATTGACATAGTCTGGAGAGTTTGTTGACTTTCTCTGATAAATGCATCCCATGAAAATCTTAGCCCAGATCTTGTAGTCAGGCTTCAGATCTTTGAACTTATTAGAAGCTTGTCCAGCAGTCATCACTTCTTCATATACTTCATCCATATCTACACGCCCAGCTGGCAAGTGTGATACTCCATCTGTTTCCTCATATCCAATGAGTTTTCTAATCAGGTCTTCTGTTATGATTATCTCTTTGCCCATAATAGAAGATAAAATAAACTTAGGGTATACAGAAGCATGGATCCAGAACTCTTTCACAAGAAGGGGGTAAACTGGTCCAAAAAGTCTATCAAAATACTTCACCCATCCTTGAGCACCTATAATGGAGCGAAATTCAAACCCATTCTCAGCCAGTGAATCAAATTCCACCATTGATTCACATAGAATCTCCAGCTTTTCAACAGGTGTTAGCAATGTTCTTTTTGGTGGTGTATAAGGAGTTACGCCCATATTAGCAGAATTCACTGCAGCCATGGTAGATTGAAACTGTGCAGCAGTTGATGATGAAGTTGCCATTGAAGATGAGTTTGTCAAACGCTTAGGGTTTTTATGAAGAGAGAAGAGAAGACAGAAATGCATAAAATGTTTGAGATGTGGAAAGTGTGAATGTGAAGAGAAATGATGTATTTATACTAAACACATAGGCATACAAATAGTCAGAAGAAGGCACGTTTAAACAAAGCATTTAATGAAAAGGAATAAAATCATTTCAAGCATTTATTGATTCTGACAATTTGGGGGGAAAATCAAGATTTTCACTATTCAAACTTCACCTCAAACGTCTTTTCAGTAGTGTACACACCACCTTTGCAAATTTGGAGTGACACGTGTTTGCTTGCATGTGTTCTGAATTCTCTTGAGAAATGAAACGTTAACCAACGTTCAGATCCTCTAAGGATTGTTAGTTCAGAGTTTCACAAAAAAAATTAAAGAAAATAAATAAGCAATCAGAAGAAATACTTCAGAGCATTAGGCATTTTTGCATCTGTAAAATTTGCTTCTGACAAATATCATTCTGGACAAAAATCCATACCAATATTTTTCAGAATAAATTTGAATCTATCTTCAACAAGGGGTTTTGTGAAAATATCTGCCCATTGATGATCTGTATCAACAAAGGCTAAATTTATGATTCCCCTCTGAACATAGTCTCTGATGAAATGATGCTTAATTTCTATATGTTTTGCCTTAGAGTGTAAAATGGGGTTCTTAGACAAACATATAGCAGAAGTATTATCACAGAAGATAGAAATGTTACTTTCAAATATCTGATAATCTTCTAGCTGACTTTTCATCCAGAGCATCTGCGTGCTACATCCAGCAGCAGCAATATATTCTGCCTCTGTGGTTGAAAGTGCAATTGTGGGTTGCTTCTTGTTGTACCAAGAGATTAGATTTCTTCCTAGAAATTGACAACTTCCAGAAGTACTTTTCCTTTCCACTCTGTCTCCAGCGTAGTCAGCATCACAGAATCCAACTAATTTAAAATCATCAGATTTTCTGTAACACAAACCCACATTAGAAGTACCTTTCAATACCTTAGAATCCTCTTGACAACTGTCAAGTGTGATTCTCTAGGATCTTATTGGAATCTAGCACACAAGCATACACTGAACAATATGTCAGGTCTAGATGTAGTTAAGTAAAGAAGAGATCCTATCATACCTCTGTAGAGCTTCTGATCTACTTTCTTACTTACCTCTTTCTTGCCAAGTGAGCTAGTTGGATGCATGGGAGTCCTTGCCAGCTTACTATCAGTCATGTTAAATTTCTTCAGAAGTTCTTTAACATATTTGGTCTGATGTATGTAAGTGCACTCTGGAGTTTGATTGACTTGGATTCCTAGAAAGAATCTCAGTTCTCCCATCATGCTCATTTCAAATTCTTCCTGCATACATTTAGCAAACTCCTTTCCCAGCATAGTATTGGTAGATCCAAATATTATATCATCCACATAAATTTGACAAATTAGAAGATTTTTCTTAATTGATTTACAAAAGAGTGTTGTGTCCACTTTGCCTCTGATGAAATTTTTCTCCAGAAGAAAATTGCTCAATCTCTCATACCAAGCTCTGGGAGCTTGTTTTAAACCATACAGAGATTCCTTTAATTTGAAAACATGATCTGGAAATTTTTCATTCTCAAAACCAGGAGGTTGGTGGACATAAACTTCTTCTTCTATAATACCATTTAGAAAGGCACTTTTAACATCCATCTGATACAAAGTGATGTTATTTTTTGCAGCAAATGAAATAAGAAGGCGTATAGATTCTAACCTTGCCACTGGAGCATAAGTTTCAGTATAATCAATACCTTCTTGTTGACTGTACCCTTGAGCAACAAGCCTTGCCTTATTTCTTTCAACTTCTCCTTTCTCATTTAGCTTATTTCTGAAGACCCATTTTGTTCCAATTATATTGAATCCTTTTGGTCTTTGAACTAGATCCCACACATCATTTCTGGTGAATTGATTTAACTCTTCTTGCATGGCAATAATCCAATCATTGTCTTGCAGAGCTTCATCTACAGAAGTTGGTTCAATTACTGACACCAGTCCAAATAATGATGCTTCAGGTGATCTTAGAAAGGATCTTGTTCTGATGGGATCATCCTTCTTTCCAATAATAACATTCTCTTGTTGAGAAGCTTTAATTCTGGATGATGATCCTCTAACAGTTGATTCTTCAGAAATGTTTAGATTGTTCATCTAAGAAGTTAAAGGAATAGCATCTGGCGTTGCTTCTGGTTCCTTCACTTGAGCTTTGTCTGCCTCTGGGACTTCAGAGTATGTGAAGACTACTTCTCTATCTGCAGAGTTTTCAGACTGCTTTGGCTTTTTATTGCCAAGCTTATCATCAAATCTAACATGAATAGATTCTTCCACAATCTGTGTCTCAGTGTTGTATACTCTGTAGCCTTTAGAGCGTTCAGAATATCCAAGCATGAAACACTTATGTGCTTTGGAATCAAACTTGTTCAGATTTTCTTTAGTATTTAACATATAACAAATACATCCAAAAGGATGAAAATATGAAATGTTGGGCTTTCTGTTCTTCTACAGTTCATATGGAGTCTTCTCCATAAGAGGTCTTACAGACACTCTGTTCTAAATGTAACAGGCTATGTTAATTGCTTCTGCCCAAAAGTGTTTTTCCAGATTAGTCTCATTGATCATGGTTCTGGCCATTTCTTGCAGAGTTCTATTTTTCCTCTCTACAACCCCATTTTGTTGTGGAGTTCTAGGACAGGAAAAATCATGAGCAATGCCATTTTCATTAAAATATTTTTCAAAATATTTATTTTCAAATTCACCACCATGATCACTTCTGACTTTTATAATTTTGAAATCTTTTTCATTTTGGACTTGTTTACAGAAGTCAAAGAACACAAAATGTGACTCATCCTTGTGTTTTAAGAACTTTACCCATGTCCATCTACTATAGTCATCAACAATGACTAATCCATACTTCTTGCCTCTGATGGATGCAGTTTTCACTGGTTCAAACAGATCATTATGAAGTAATTCTAGTGGTCTGGAAGTAGAAACAACATTTTTTGATTTAAAAGAGGATTTTGAAAACTTCCCTTTTTGGCATGCTTCACAAAGAGCATCTGAGGTGAACTTCAGATTAGGAAGTCCTCTGACAAGATTAAGTTTATTAATCTGAGATATACGTCTCATACTAATATGCCCCAATCTTCTGTGCCAGACCCATTGCTCTTCATTAACAGACAAGAGGCATTTAACATTCTGAACCTTAAGTTCTGAAAGATTTATTTTATAAATGTTGTTTTTCCTCTTACCACTAAATAGGATAGAGCCATCCTTTTGACTAATAGCTTTACAACATTTTTGATTAAAGGTAATATCATAACCATTGTCACTTAATTGACTTATGGATAATAAGTTATGCTTTAACCCTTCAACAAGTAAAACATTAGTAATAGAGGGAAGTTTACCATTTGCAATGGTGCCAGATCAAATGATCTTGCCCTTCTGGTTTCCTCCAAATTTCACATCACCTCCAGATCTAAGCTCCAGGCTTTGGAACATAGACATTTCTCCTGTCATGTGTCGTGAGCACCCAGAGTCCAGGTACCATGATTGGCGTCCTGACCTTGCTGCTAAGAACATCTGCAACAGGAATTATTTTACTTTTAGGTACCCAGATCTTCTTGGGTCCTTTAGGGTTAATTATTCTGAAGGTTTGTCTAAACTTCTGTTTTTCAACATAAGGTTTATTCTGACTAGCCTTAGATTTAAACATATGAATATTCTTTTCAGAGCGTGTTTGTTCAATATCATTCAAGTGACCAAATTTAAAGTGTGAATATAAAGGAGTTTTCTTGATGATAATTTTATCAACAGGTTTTGGATTTAAATCTATTCCAGAGGAGGTTTCATATCCCATTCCTTTTCTGTTATTTCTGCTAACTCCATAGATCATAGAAGCCATTTTGCTTCTTTCTATGCTTTTAGCAAGAAACTTCTGAAAGCTATAATCATATTTTTCCAAAATATTTTTGCATTCAGATTCAGTTTCAGAATCAGAGTTTTGTTGAGCTAATTCAGAATCATTTTTCAATTTTAAGTTCTTTTCATTTAGCTCAGCTACTTCTAATTTGAGAATATTATTCTCAGATACAAGATTGCTTTGACGCTTCTTGTATTTGAGCTTAATATTGTTATAGCTTTTCAGAACTTCTGATAACACTTTGATAAGTTCTTCTTTAGTGAGTTTAGCCATTACCTCTTCAGCGTTAGAGTCAGATTCAGATCCTGAAGTTCCTTCCTCCCGATCTTCTATGTCTGCCATCAAAGCTACATTGGCACATTCTTCTTCTGAATCAGATTCAGATTCAGATGTATCTGAATCATCCCATGTGGTCATCAGAACCTTTTTCTTCTTATCAAATTTTATTTTAGGCTTTTCTTTCAGCACCTTTGGACATTCATTTTTGTAATGTCCAGGTTCTTTACATTCATAACAGACAACCTCCTTTTTGCCAGATCTTCTGTGTCCAGAAGATTCTTTTCTTTGGTCAGGCTTTCTGAAGTTTCTGAACTTCTTTCCTTTAT
Source organism: Lathyrus sativus (assembly GCA_963859935.3). NCBI lineage: Eukaryota > Viridiplantae > Streptophyta > Magnoliopsida > Fabales > Fabaceae > Lathyrus > Lathyrus sativus. The sequence continues at coordinate 556,857,182 of OZ012738.1, read as the reverse complement.
GCTTCCAGAGTTTGTTTATTCTTCTGGACAGCATGGATAGTTCATCTTCATCTTCAGATAAGGATTCTTCAGAGCTTTCCTCTATTACCTGCAATGCTTTAGCAGATTTATTAGATTTTAAAGCAACAGATTTACCTTTCTTTTGAGGTTCATCTTCCTCAAGTTCAATTTCATGACTTCTTAGTGAACTGATCAGTTCCTCCAAGGAGATCTTGTTCAGATCTTTAGCCATTTTCAGCGCTGTCACCATAGGTCTCCATCTGGTAGGTAAGCTTCTGATGATCTTTTTCACATGATCAGCAGTAGAGTATTCTTTATCCAGAACCTTTAGTCCAGCTGTAAGTATTTGAAATCTGGAGAACATAGTTTCAACAGATTCAGAGTCTTCCATCTTGAAGGCTTCATACTTCTGGATCAGAGCCAGAGCCTTTGTTTCCTTGACTTGAGAGTTTCCCTCATGAGTCATCTTTAAGGATTCAAACATGTCAAATGCAGTTTCCCTGTTTGTAATTTTTTCATACTCAGTGTGAGATATTGCATTCAACAATATTGTTCTGGCCTTGTGGTGATTTCTAAATTCTTTCTTCTGAGCATCTGTCATAAATTTTCTGTCTATTTTCTTTCCATTCCCATCAGTGGGATGAACATATCTATCTATGACCAGATCCCATAAATCAGCATCATATCCAAGGAAAAAACTTTCAATCCTGTCTTTCCAATAATCAAATTTCTCCCCATCAAACATAGGGGGTTTGGTGCTGATTTTGTCCCTTTCTTCATATTTTTTGTTAATGTTAGACATTGTATTATCAGCCATAGTAACAACCAAATATATATCAAAGTATTTCTCACTGGATCTTTACTGTCACTGTTAAGTGGTAGCACACACAGAACCGGAGCTCTAATGCCAACTGAAGGTGAGAAAATACTTAGAAGGGGGGGGGGGGGGGGGTTGAATAAGTAAGAAGATTAAAACTTAGAAATAAAAACTCAAGTATTTTTATCCTGGTTCGTTGAACTCAACTACTCCAGTCCATCCTTCCTAGAGTGATTTGCCTTTCTCAATCAAGGACTTAATCCACTATTTAATCAACTGATTACAATAGTAAGCACTTAGAACAACTGTTCAAAGTCTTCTCAAGAACTATTGATCCTAACTGGATCTTCTTAAGGTTTACAATCAAATGTAATACAAATACAAGTGTTTAAATTGCTTCTATAAAGCTTTATCACAACTGTGATTTTTCACTTAACTATTAAGAACAAAGAAATTAATTCTTAGAAAGAATATGAATAATATGAGAGCTTGAATATTGATTTCTTTTTGGATAAAACGTCAACTGAAGAAGTTGGGTGAAGACTTGCTTTTATAGGAAGCTGATCCAAGGTGAGCTTCACGTAGAGAAGAGTGTCCAAAAGGTCTGAGCCTTTTTGTCTTCACATCAAGTGACCTTTCCTAGAAGAAGAAAGCACAGAAAAATCCTTTTTGTCTGTGTTCTTGTGTCTAGCATAAATAAGGAAAGAGTCGTTTAGATCATTCCAACGGATATAATCTTTGAATAATTCTTCTTCAATTTTCAGCAAGTTCCATCAGAGTCTAATTAGATCAGAGCCTTCTGATGTTGATCAGAGTTTTGCTGAATCAGAGTCTTCTGCAGCAGGTGTGCTTTTAGCGTGTTTAAGATCAGAGCATATTTGAGACAGATCTTCAGTACTGGCAGCTTTAGTACTTTCAGCATCTTTTGTAGTAACTATGCTTTGAAAAACTCTTCATACAAAATTCTTCTTTGGTTCAGATGCTTCTGACTAGCTTCAGATTCTTCTGGAGCTTCTGCTTCAGATCCTTCTGGAGCTTCTGCTTCAGAATCTTCTGGAGACTACGCCCAGGATCTTCTGTTGGCAACAATCAGAATCTTCTAATGGATGCATTTGGTGCTACAGAGTCTAGCAAATTTCTTATGTTCAATTCTGATTTGCTTCTGGAGTGTTAATTCCTTTACTATCTGCAGTAAAAATTCTCAAGCAAATTTTAGAGTATATAATTCTTAATTACAAAATTTCATAATAGTTATCATCAAAACATAGAGATATTATTAAGAACTAATATGTGTTCTAACATCTTTTTCTCTTAAAGCCCTGATTTCTTTCTGCATCTCAGTAAACTGATCTTGAAAATCATCCATACGATCAATAACATCCAAACTCTCACTCGGAGCAGTGTAAAAAATTTGCTCTTCAGCATAAGGCATAGTGTAAACTACGGGTGGTGACGCAGGTACAGCAGTAGGAACAATTGGAGTCTCAGGATTAGGAACAACATTAACCACATGAGGTGGTACAGTCATAACAGCATAAACTCTTGGACCCTTAGAAGAAGGAGGTCAATATCCCTTTGACGCATAGTTGAAAGGCATGCCCCAAAGGAAACCAGTAGGCATCTGATATTGAGAAGCATTAACCCAAACCACAAAAATGGGCGTTAATCTGATCTCAGAAATTACAATTCTCTACACAGGAGAAGGAGAAGGCAATGGTGGCTGATTCTGAGCAGGCACCAGAGCTTCCATCGCAACAGTGAGTCTTTCTAAACTATCCTTCAGATTTGTCACCTCTTTATGAAGCTCGCGGTTCTCTTATTGCAACTGATCCATCTTTTTCTTGAGATTAGCTCGAGTGTTGTAGTGATGAGACAACTTGGCTGAACGAAGACCAAAAGAAACATAAGACACCAGGAAAAGGCAAAACACAATGCATAAGATGCGAATGCAAAATGAAAAATAAATGTTTCATTCAGTTTTCAAGGATCTTTAAGATATAAAGCAACTACAAACATCGTAAAGAAAATAACACTTTTTTGAAATACTGATAAACATATCATTTCATTGAATATTGGAAAGAGCTACACTTGGAAGTACAAGTTACAGAAGATCAAAATTCAATAAGAAAAAGCTAGATCCTAAGGTTTATAAGGAGCATCTGATGACGATCCAAGCTGATACTTCCTTCAGAGTCTCTTAATCTCTTTCTCATAGTTGTCCTTCATGGCGGTCTTCTCTAACACGAGCTGACCAAAATACCTTTCCAAGCACCAGAAGTAGGAGGATGTGATGATGAAGTAGTAGAGGAATATAAATCCTATACATGTCTCTTCACAACACGTCACTCAAGCAACTCAATCAAGTCATCTTTCTCCTTCATCTGCTTTTGTAACTTCGTCTTCTCCTTGTCAGAAGCATGAAACTTACTTTTCCACATCTCTTTATATTGCTTCAACTTGGCCAAAGAATCTTGAAGAGTCTTCACATCATCAGGAGAAACAGGGAGTGGTGTAGTGACCATTGTAGTCATGGGTTTCTCAAAAGGATAAGGCATTTTGAGCTCCGTAGCTCTCTTCTTCACCCAAAGTGTCTAAGGTTCCAAGGCAATGAAAACTTGTCTTCCAAGCTCTCCTTTACCCATCCTATGAATATTAGTCCAAGCATGAGCCATTCTTCTCCTCAAACTAAGAGATTCATTCCCTCCTTAAAAAAAACCCTCTAATAGAATATTCTTAGGCTTATCTTTCAACATATAACCAAGCTGACGACGAGCTAAACTCGGGTTGTAGTTAATTCCACCTTGTGTTCCAAGAAGAGGAACGTTGGAGAACTCCCCACAAGTATCAATAATCTGGACACTCTCACAAATAGAAGAAGACCAAGTAATGTCAGCATGAGTAAGGGACATGATCCTTTGAGACCATCTTAAACAATTATTGTTCTCCCTAAAACCAAATGACTATGGCAAATACGAAATGAACCAATTGTACAATAGAGGTGTGCAACAAACAATGGTCCTGTTCCCTTTAGAATTCCTACTATTGATGGATAAATAGGTGTCACCAAGTAAGGTCGGAACAGGGTTCCCAATCAAGAAAATCCTAATAGCGTTAGCATCCACAAAGTTGTCAACGTTAGGGAATAAGACTAGTCTGTAGATAAGCAAAGTGATCAGTACATCTTCATACACATTCTTCCATTGTTATACTTAGGCATTCCTACAGTTTATTTGAGTATTTTTACTATTTTAATGTTTTTTCATATTTAAGTTTGTTTTTACCTTTATTTTATTTTCACAGCTTATTTTCAGCTTTAGCGGTTATTTGATGTCTGTCCACTGTTTGATTCATAACTAGAGCTGTGAGAATCAGATTTGTGTGTTCTAATAGGCGTTGGAAAGCTAAGACAGAGAGCTACAACTTTTATTTTGAGGTAGAGTATGATTCAGAGTGTAGCAGGTTGTTGCGGTTAGAATATGATATCAAATTATTAATTAATTTGAATCGCATCTTAAGTTCACAACCGCTCTTTGATTTATCCGAAGGAAAAGGTCAAAAGAGGAAAACCTAATTTTGCATCGTAAAGACAATGCAGGGAGAGATCTAGGTAAGGGGTTGGTTAAGCTCAGGGAAGGTACTAGCACCCTAAACTTCTGTAGTACTCTACAGGAACCTTTTGTTTATTGTATGCTTCTTTTATATTTTATTATCTGCTTTAATATATATTGAGCTAAGGGATATAGTGACCTAAAGACCTAAGGGTTAGTCCTAAGTTTACTCGGCAAGACATCGCATCTTGTGCCTACACATCCTGACGGGAATGGAATCAGAGTAATTGTAGTTCCCCTTGAAAGGGAGGTTAGAAACTTCTTAACTGTGGTCAAGGTTTCAATGGGGAATAAACGTATCTTAAGGACACGCTTATATGGAGTCCTAAAAATCTTATTTCTACGTTGAATTTGTTAAATGAAATTAGGGTTAAATTAGGGATTCCACGGCGGGAAACCCTAAACAGAGTACTGCGACTCTTTGACCTAATGCTAGGGTAAAGGGCATTTTCGTCCACGGCGGGACACCTAGGCTATTAGGATTTTTGAAACGGTCAAAAATTAGGGTTATTGACTCGGCGGTCAAACGGCTAGACCTAATTCCTTCGGAGGGTTTTAACGGTAAATTATGCAAACATGGCAAGATATTATATGGCAGAAATTAAAATGCAGAAAGTAAAGAAAGCGGAAAAAGCGTCGCGACGATCACTCGCGTAAATTACAAATCCCCAAAAAATACGAAATAAAAAATAAACCGCGACCATGGCCTCGCGTAAATTACATCCATGGAAAATGCAAGAATAATAATGAAATAAGAGCGACGATTGCCTCGCGTAAATTACAACTATAAAATGGAGTGCAAAAAATAAAGGATCAACAAACTATACAACTGAGAATAAAAAAATGTTAGGAACGTCATAAATTAGAAATCTAAATGTTTTTTTTAATTACAATTTATTAAAAACTAAATTAAATATAAATCATAAAAAATTGTTACTAACTATAAATTATAAAAAAATAGAAATACTAACTATAAGCTATTAAAATGTTTCTAATTATTAGTCATCAGAAAAAATATAATTTCAAGTTATTAAAAAATAAACTAATTATAAGTTATAAAAAATAGTTTTTAATTATAATTTTTATATAGATATATATATATATATATATATATATATATATATATATATATATATATATATATATATATATATATATATATATATATATATATATATATATATATATATATATATATATATATATATATATATATATATATATATATATATATATATATATATATATATATATATATATATATATATATATATATATATATATATATATATATATATATATATATATATATATATATATATATATATATATATATATATATATATATATATATATATATATATATATATATATATATATATATATATATATATATATATATATATATATATATATAGATTTTTAAAAAGGTTTGTAGTAACGTTAACTAAATAATGGTTTTAATTTACAAACTTAGATTTTTAAATTTTAAAAAGGTGGTTTAAATTTGGAAAAAAAGTTTTAGTTTTAAGAAAAGATTTTAATTTTGGAAGAAAAAAAACTTTAAAAGAGGTTTTAACTTTAATAAAAGAGTTTTAAATCTTGTTCAAAAAAAAAAAGCTTTAATGTTGAATAAAAGGTCTTAATGTTAGCTTTATGTTTCTTTTGTTGTATTTCTTTTTTTAAAAATGGTTTAATTAAAAACAATGCACTAACCTCTAAAAAAAGAATTTTGGTTCAAGAGGAGTTTTAATTAAGAAAATTTATTTTAATATTAACTAAATCTAAAAAGTTAGGAAAAACTTACGGTAACGGCGACGGATTCTTGAGATGAGATTTGAAGCAGTTCCGGAAGGAGGACAATGATGAGCGCTTGAGCTTCTCTAAGTCGCGATGATGATGATTAACGAAGGAAGCTCCGTCTTCTTCTTCGAAGAACCGTCCCTTTTTTCTCCTTCTGGGTTCGTGGGTTCCTCCTTTCTTCTGATAAGTTGTGAGAACGGCCGCCGGTTTTTCTTTTTTTTCCCTTCTCCCCTTTTTCTCAAATGCAACTCATGTTTATATAGGTAACAAATTAGGGTTAACTCTAACCTAATGCGCACTTTAAAGCCCAACTTAAAGAATTAGTCAAAACTAAATAAAATTTAAACAAATTAAAACAAACTTAAAACCCTATTTATTTACTAAACATTAAAAACATTATAAAAAGAATAAAATCTTTTCTAATATTTTTAACTTTATGATTTTTGGATGTTTTTATGAATAATATGAAAAAAAGTGAAAAAATAATTTAAATAAAATACCAAAATAACAATTAAATAATAAAAAAAAAACTATTTTGTTATTATTTTTTTTCTTTTTTTTTATGAAAATAGAAAAGTTAGAATAAAAATAAAAGAAAAAACAAAAAATGAAGAAGGTGGGATTCAAACTCTCGACCTCTCACACTCACAACTCCTCACACACAGTCTCTTGCCAATTGTGCCATTTTATTCATTCGAAATAAAGTGGCACTAGAAATCATGTAAAGGTAGGACAAATTTGGGGTGCAACAGATGCCCCTATTTAAATAGCTTCACCGGATGATTTGAGCAGCGGAGACTCGAGAAATCGCGGTGAAAGGGATTTAAATACAGATAACTGAAAATTTGGCCCCTAGATGCAGTGATATGCAATGATATGGACAAAATAACATGAACTATAATGTTGACAATGCCATGAATCTAATATGATGCGTATGATGGAATGATGAATGCAAGGATGCAGACGACACGACGTCATAGGGGACAGACGCGACGAGTAACTACACTGGGGAATACGACACACTGGTGGAATAGCGCGACAATTGTCACTTTAGAACGAACAGTAACACAGGATCCACACGGCGGTAGGATCAGGTAAACAACAAGTGCTGGAATTTCCTTGTCATTCCTTTAAGCGAAGAGATCGAGTGGGATCTTCAGGAATCATCGGAAATTATACAGAGAGAAACAAACACCAGAGATACTTGGAAAAACCATCGAATAACCTCGGGGTCAAAGAAACAAATTTCAGGGACATCCAGAAGAACATCGAATGAACTCTAAAACATACCAGAGTTACTCGGAAAACCATCGAATAAACTCTAGGCTATATCCAGAAACAAAAGGACGACATCTATAGGAGCATGAGATGAAGACAAGTTTCTGAAGGTAAATCCGAAACATTTAGGAAATCAATAAATGTACGGGGCAAGTTTTGAAGACCTATCTGGAAGAACATTAGATAAGCAACAAAGGGGTTCTGTAAGAACGTCAGAACAAAAACTCAGTCTGGAAAAACCTCAGAAAGAGAACAGATCCAGAAAACCATCGAAAAGATTCTGGAAAACCATCAGAATCACAGGGGTATTTGGAAAATCGTCGGATAGAGTTCTGGAAGAACATCAGAACAAAGACTCGATCTGGAAAACCATCAGAAGGAGGAATTTATCCGGAAAACCATCGGAAAGATTCTGAAAAACCGTCAGAATCGTAAAAGAACATCTGGAAAACCATCAGATAAGAGATACTCAATCTGGAAAACCGTCAGAAAGAGAAACAAATCCGGAAAATCGTCGGATAGATCCTGGAAAACCATCAGAATTGAAGGAAAATATCTGGGAAACCATCAGATAAAAGATACTCAATCTAGAAAACCATCAGAAAGAGAAACATATTCGGAAAACCATCGGATAGATTCTGGAAAACCATCAGATAAAAGATACTCTATCTGGAAAACCGTCAGAAAGAGAAAAGGATCCGGAAAACCATCGGATAGATCCTAGAAAACCATCAGAATCGAAGGAAAATATCTGGGAAACCATCAGATACGTAGCAACAAAGTTCTGGAAGAACATCAGAACAACGAGACTTAATCTGGAAAACCATCAGAATTAAAAACAGGGTACCAGACATCCAATAATGGCTTTGAATGAAAGGTATAAACACAATATATGAGAATAGTGTTGGACGTAAAAGGGACATGCATATCCGGAAAACCATCGGATAAGAAAAACATCATATCTGGAAGAACATCAGATGGACACTACACAAAGTTGTTTGGTAGGTGCCAAGTAAGTTGGACTTTGACCACAAGGTAAGACCTGGATAAAACACGACCTCAGGAGAAATGCAAATGAGGATGAAACACTCATGCTATGCATAGGTATGAAATGTATATGTATATGAATTATGTTATGAGATATGATCAAATGCAAATGCAAAGGTCGACGACAAGGCTCGACTCTTCTGGTAAGATGACAAGACTGGAAAACTAATTCCTCAACCCGGAGATCACTGCCACTTGCTAAATTGTAATCAGGTTGATGGTCCCCATAGGAAGGATGGAAAGCCGCTTGGAGATCTTTCAAATAAACTTCCCCAGATTAAATTGTCCATTACAGATGAACTGATAATTGCTCCAGCTTGTCTGATTCTGAAAATGACTGTTTTACTATACTCTCAGAAGGTTTGCCTCAGTCCGAGTCTTGAAAATCTCATGGATAAACCAGATCTGAGAATACTTTGAAGGTGAGATAATACTTAGAAGGGGGGTTGAATAAGTATGAAGATTAAATCTTAGAAATAAAAACTCAAGTATTTTTATCCTGGTTCGTTGAACTCAACTACTCCAGTCCACCCTTCCTAGAGTGATTTGCCTTTCTCAATCAAGGACTTAATCCACTATTTAATCAACTGATTACAATAGTAAGCACTTAGAACAACTGTTCAAAGTCTTCTCAAGAACTACTGATCCTAACTGGATCTTCTTAAGGATTACAATCAAATGTAAAATCAATACAAGTGTTTAAGATTGCTTCTATAAAGCTTTATCACAACTGTGATTTTTCACTTAACTATTTAGAACAAAGAAATAAATTCTTAGAATGAATATGAATAGTATGAGAGCTTGAATATTTGATTTCTTTTCAACAAAAACGTCAACTGAAGAATTTGGTGAAGTCTTGCTTTTATAGGCAGCTGATCCAAGGTGAGCTTCACGTTGAGAAGAGTGTCCAAAAGGTCTGAGCCTTTTTTGTCTTCACATCAAGTGAACTTTGATAACACGAAATCGTATATATATATTGATGCATAATTCAACTGATGTTTGACAGTTTTCGATCCGATTTCGGGTTCTTTCCGTGTTATTTGTCTGATATTTTGCAGGTATTTGATGATCATGTCTAAACAAGGCAATATGAAGAAAAGAAGCAATCACAGATGAAATATGGATGAAAACCGGATGAAAACAACATGAAAAACGCAGAATGCATATTCTGCTGCTGTGACGACCGTCACAGCTCCATGACGACCGTCACACACCGTGACGACCGTCATGCAGGCAAAAACGCCTAACTTCAAATGCACATGCAAAATGCAGTTCCAAGTCCCAAATAGTGGACCACTACTCCCTGATATTTCTGCCTCAAAGTCCACCTTCTTCAAGTTATAACCGTTAGAATTCTATTTCTATAAAAAGGGAAGAAGGGGAGCTGAAAAGAGAGCCGCATTCAGACAACGAAGTGTTGCCCAATTTCATTTCCAGAGCAAAAGTTCAGTTTTATTTCTTTCTATTTTTTTGTTTCCTTTCATTTCTTCTGTAATTCCTATTTCCCTTGTACGATCAATTGGCACAAAGACCAGAATCCTGCCAACATTTGTGGAGGATCTGCCCAAAGGCCAATTGGAATATTTACAGGTTCTAAGTTTTAATCGTAATTTCAGTTTTCATTATGATGCATGTTATTATTTACTGTTTTTATTTATGTTTTACCTTTCCCAAATCCATGTCTAGCTAAATCAAAGTAATCGATATGTAATAATAATTCGGACGGGATTTGATAATAACTGGTTGAAAACTTTCTTTTTCAAAAGTTGTTTATGGTCTGAGTGTTTAAATTTATTTACTGAATAAACTTCGTCGCGAAAGCGAGAACTTATTTAAAAGTAGTTTTGCCACGAAAGTGGGAAATTAATTAAGGTACGAACCAACAAGCGAAAGCTGCGATAAGACCAGATAGTAAACACTAGTCATTTGTTTTAATAACAGCGAAAGCACTTTAAAATGAATTAGAACTTAGAGATTTCCAAAAAATAGTTTTAACCCTGAATGGGACACGAAAGCGTACATTTGGCCCTTAGAATTATGATTAGCGTCAACAACCATCGTGAGACGAGAGTCTTCAGATCACTATTTTCTGCTTAAATAAACTCTGAAAAATATTTCATATACCGGTAACTTGTCAAATCCCCGAGGAACATAATTACTGCATATCGATTCACGTAATTATAATTTAAGTAACATTTCTAGTTCCCTTTAGTAACAATCTTATTCCCTTAAACATTATCTACCTAGCTAAACATAGTAACTCCCGAGAACACTAGTTTGATTACGAGTCCCTGTGGGATCGATATCTTTTATTACTATGCGATAGACTGTGCACTTGCAGTTAAGTTGTATGAGACATAGAAAGTCGCGATCAAGTTTTTGGAGCCGTTGTCGGGGACCCGTTTAGTCAATAGTGTAACCTTCTGTTACGCCGTATAGACTAGGTTAACTATTTTCATTTTTCCTTTACTAGTGCTGTCGATTGTATGCCAAGTAATCGCCCACAAGGCGATATCTTAAAACCTTCAGTCGCAGAACTAGAGCGCTTCTTACATTTAAGAAGTCGAATCATTGAGTACCAACTCAAACATAACATTCCCGATCCTCTCACTCCCATTCCCAAACCCGAAGAAGAATCAAAGATGGCTGAAGAACCTCAAAACAAACCGCTGAAGGCATACGCTACACCCTCTCAGATGGAGCCTAGAAGTAGCATTGCTGCCCCAGCTATTACTCAAAACGATTTTGAGCTGAAACCATCATTGCTGTCAGCTGTACAATAAAACCAATTCTCAGGAAATGCAACTGAGGATCCAAACGAACATTTAACGAAGTTTGTACAATACGCAGACACAGTGAAAGCAAATGGAGTAACTCCAGACGCAATAAGACTTCGTCTTTTCCCTTTCTCTCTTAGAGACAGAGCGTGGACATGGTTACAATCCTTACCATCCAACTCCGTTACGACGTGGGAACAGTTGAAGAACGTCTTCTTAGCGAGATATTTTCCGCCAAGCAAAACTGTTATGCTTAGAGCTCAAATCGACGAATTTCGACAAAAAGATACTGAATCTCTTTACGAAGCATGGGAACGATTCAAAGATATGATGAGAACATGTCCTCACCACGGTCTAGAAGACTGGGTGACAATCCATACTTTCTATAATGGGCTCTTATACAATACCAGATTGACAATAGACGCCGCCGCGGGCGGTGCACTTATGGATAAGCCATACGACGAAGCCTATCAACTAATCGAAAACATGTCTCAGAACCACTGCCAATGGGGAGGTGAACGCACTCCAACAGAGAAAACCACAGCGAAAGGTGGGATGTACGAGATCAGCAGCCTTGAAAAGTTCAACGCTAAAGTAGATGCTCTAGCACAGAAGATTGACAGTCTGACCGTTAACCCCACTGCAACTGTCGCTGCCGTAACTCCGAACTGCGAGTTATGAGGAAGCACCACTCATAATGCGCCCGAATGCCCATTGCTAGCCGTAATCCCACCAGACCAAGTAAATTATGCTCAAGGAAATCCTTACGTAAATACCTATAACCCAGGTTGGCGAAATCATCCAAACTTTTCTTACAAGAGCGATAATGCATTGCAAATGCCTACTGCTCCGCCAGGATATCAGAAACCAGCTGCTGCTCAGACTGCACCTAGGAAATCAAACCTCGAGTTGATGATGGAAAAATTCATAGCTACTCAAGCTCAAACAAACAAAGAATTCCTGAATCAAAACATACACACTAGCGATCAAATTAAACAGCTGATCGGAAAAGTAGATGCTTTAGCCACCCACAACAAAATGTTAGAAGCACAGATATTACAAGTGGCTCAACAACAAGCCTCTGCTGCCGCACCCGCTGGCACGTTTCCTGGACAACCCGAACAGAATCCAAAAGGTCAAGCAAATGCTGTAATACTAAGAAGTGGAAAAGAATTGGACGAACCGATCGATCCGAGGACCGAAAACTCAGCCATGCAACAAAAACCAACTGAACAAGCAGAAAAGGAATCCGAGTTAGAGAAGAAGGAAGACAACGAGAAGGAGGATACCGCAAGTGAAAAAACACAAGCACCTCCAGCGCCATATAAACCACCTATCCCTTATCCTCAAAGATTAATAAACTCCAAAACTTCAGGACAGTTTAAGAAATTTGTAGAGCTTCTTAAACAGTTGAATATCACTATTCCTTTTACAGAAGCGATAACTCAAATGCCGTCATACACTAAATTTCTCAAAGAAATCCTGTCAAATAAGAGAAAGATCGAGGATAACGAAATAGTTACACTTACTGCAGAGTGTAGCGCTATTATTCAAAACCGCATGCCTCCTAAATTAAAAGACCCAGGTAGTTTCTCCATACCCTACGTCATAGGAAATTTCGTAATAGACAAAGCTCTATGCGATTTAGGAGCCAGTATCAGTGTTATGCCTTTATCTATATGCAAAAAGCTGAATATGGGAGACCTAAGACCAACCAAAATGTTCGTACAATTAGCTGACCGATCAGTAAAATACCCCGTCGGAATACTGGAAAACGTTCCAGTACGCATAGGACAATTCTACATCCCAACCGACTTCATAATCATGGACATCAAAGAGGACTCTGTTACCCCAATTATCCTAGGAAGACCGTTCCTAGCTACAGCTGGAGCTATTATAGACGTGAAGAAAGGAAGGCTAACATTCGAAGTAGGAGAAGAAAAGATAGAGTTCATTCTCACCAAGTTCTTACAAGCACTAGCCATAGACGATAGCTGCTATTTAGTAGATGAAATTGACGAATGCATAAGAGAACTTGAAAATGAAGAGACCACGTATTCAGAAATAATAAAGATTCAAATACCCGATATTTCTGAAGACGATGATTGGCGTAAACCATATAAAGACGACAGCCTAAGCGAAAGCTTAGCACTGACCCCAAACCATATGCCAGGTCCGAAGAACCCATCTTTAGAACTTAAAACACTGCCCAAAAACCTTAGATATGAATTCCTAAACGATGAACTAAAAAGACCAGTGATAGTCAACGCCGACTTAGGACAACTAGAAACCGAAAAGCTATTAGTAGTCCTAAAGAAGTACCCCACCGCGTTAGGCCATAACATAAGCGATCTAAAAGGTATAAGCCCTTCAATCTGTATGCATCGAATTACAATAGAGGAAGACTGTAAAACCTCTAGAGAGCATCAGAGGAGACTGAACCCCATCCTAAGCACTGTAGTCAGAGATGAAGTAAAGAAATTGCTAGATGCAGGAATCATCTATCCAATCTCCGATAGTGAATGGGTTAGCCCAGTTCATGTCGTACCAAAGAAAGGAGGAGTAACAATAGTTAAGAACGAAAAAGGCGAATCAATAACAAAAAGAGTCGTGACTGGAAGCAGGATGTGCATTGATTATAGAAAGCTTAACAAAGCCACACGAAAAGATCACTTTCCGTTACCCTTCATAGACCAAATGTTGGAAAGATTAGCCAAACATTCATATTTCTGCTATCTAGATGGTTATTCAGGATTTTTCCAAATTCCCATTCATCCTGATGACCAAGAAAAGACTACATTCACATGTCCTTATGGTACTTTTGCTTACCGTCGAATGTCGTTCGGACTTTGTAATGCTCCAACAACCTTCCAAAGATGCATGATGGCAATCTTTGCAGATTTCATAGATGACATCATGGAAGTATTTATGGACGATTTCTCGGTATGTGGACAAAGTTTCGAAGGATGCCTACAAAACTTAGAAATGGTATTAGAACGTTGTGTAAAAGTGAACCTCGTCCTAAATTGGGAAAAATGCCATTTTATGGTCCGACAAGGAATAGTTTTAGGACATGTCATATCGAATAAAGGAATTGAGGTCGACAAAGCTAAAATAGAGATTATAAAAGATCTCCAACCTCCAAAATCCGTACGAGAAATACGGAGTTTTCTAGGACATGCCGGTTTCTAACGAAGATTTATAGAAGATTTATAAAAGATTTTTCAAAAATCACAAAACCTTTAACCGGCCTGTTGATGAAAGATGCTGAGTTCGTCTTTGACGACGAATGTCTAAAAGAATTCGAAACATTAAAATCAGCCCTTATCACCGCACCGATTATGCAACCACCCGATTGGCGACTACCGTTCGAAATCATGTGCGATGCGAGTGATTATGCCGTAGGCGCAGTTCTAGGACAAAGAAAGGACAAGAAACTCCATGCCATCTACTATGCCAGTAGAACCTTAGATCCTACCCAAATGAACTACGCTACAACAGAAAAGGAACTTCTAGCAGTTATATTTGCGCTTGACAAATTCCGTTCTTACTTAGTAGGAGCAAAGATTATCATATACACAGACCACATTGCCATTAGGTACCTAATAAGCAAAAAGGATGCCAAACCAAGATTATTGAGATGGATCCTGTTATTACAAGAGTTTGACTTAGAAATCAAAGATAAGAAAGGAACCGAGAACGTTGTTGCAGATCATTTATCCCGAATAGAAGGCATCAAACATGAACCAGTACCGATAAATGACGATTTCCGGTATGAACATCTGATAGCCAAATTAGAAAGTGACATGCCCAACTTAATCTCGGATGATCCAGAACTCGAAAAAGCCGTCGAAACCGTCTATGCCCAAATCACATTACCTTGGTATGCTGACATCATTAATTACCTAGCTGCAGGCGTGCTTCCACCGGATCTCACTTATCAGCAAAAGAAGAAATTCTTCCACGATCTGAAACACTATTATTGGGACGAACCTCTACTCTTCAAGAGAGGGGCCGACAACATATATCGTCGCTGTGTCTCAGAGGAAGAAATAGAAAATATCATTTCCCAATGCCATTCAGCACCATATGGTGGTCATGCTAGTACATCCAAAACATGCGCTAAGATTCTCCAAGTCGGCTTATTCTGGCCTAACCTCTGGAAAGACGTTCACATCGTTGTGCTAAAATGTGATCGATGCCAACGAACTGGCAACATCTCACGACGCGATGAAATGCCTCATAGAGGAATCTTAGAGGTAGAAATCTTTGACGTATGGGGAACAGATTTCATGGGACCATTCCTGCCTTCTTTTGGTAATAACTACATACTCGTTGCTGTAGACTATGTATCTAAATGGATAGAAGCCATTGCTGCTCCAACAAATGACGCACGAGTAGTAATCAAACTCTTCAAAAACACAATCTTTCCTAGATTCGGTGTACCTAGACTCGTCATTAGTGACGGCAGATCACACTTCATATCGCAAATATTTGATAAACTTCTTTCTAAATATGGAGTCCGACACCGAGTAGCTACACCCTATCATCCGCAAACTAGCGGACAAGTAGAGGTCTCGAACAGGGAAATAAAACAGATATTGGAAAAGATTGTCGTTACCTCAAGGAAAGATTGGTCATCAAAGCTACATGAAGCTTTATGGGCTTATAGGACCGCTTTTAAGACACCAATAGGTACTACACCCTACAAATTAGTTTACGGTAAATCCTGTCATCTCCCTGTAGAATTAGAGCATAAGGCCTTCTGGGCCATTAAGGCACTTAATTTCAACTACAACGAGGCAGGAGAAAAATGAATCTTGAACTTACACGAATTAGAAGAACTTCGGTTGGACGCTTACGAAAATGCCCGTATCTACAAAGAACGAACTAAAAAGTGGCATGATAAACGTTCAGTCAAGAAACAATTCAGTGTGGGAGACATCATATTGCTATTTAATTCAAGATTAAAACTCTTCCCAGGTAAACTAAAATCTAGGTGGTCTGGACCTTATGAAGTGACTAAAGTACTTCAGAGTGGAGCTGTTGAAATTACCGATAAGACGAATGCACCGTTTATCGTAAACGGGCAATGTCTAAAACATTATAATAAGAACGAAAATAGCCCTCAAGTCTGCAATATAGCATTGCTTGAGCCTCCTGCTCAAACACCCGAATAGCTTGTCACCAAGCTATCGTCAGGCTTTAGACGTTAAAAACAGCGCTTACTGGGAGGCAACCCAAATTTTCCCGCATTTTCCTCGTTACTGTATTTCATTCTCATTTTTATTTTTATTCTACTTTGAAACTTTAACAAAAATTCTAAACTTAAAATTACTACTATTTTTACTTTCTTTTATTTTCATATTTTATTTTATCTTTCTCTTTTATCTTTTGTTTTTACCGCCTTTAGTTTTTAAAAATCCTGACTTCAAATTTCTGTTTTAAACTTTTCAGGATTTTAAAAGTCTTCAAAACCTTCCTCCTGTTTTTCTCCGACTTACCTGCGAGTATGGCCGCGTACGACTTCACAAAGGTTCATTTTCGAGGATTAGCTCAAAAGGCAAGATTTGAAGCATTAACTGAGAGGGATATAGCCTTAACGTTTTATTATGATAAGTCTACCATGGAGAAACTAGGAATCACTGATAGCATCCAATACCTGTTCAATCAATTAGGCTGGGAGAAAACTGCTTTGAAAACCCGTTTTGCTACCTATAAGGACCTCACCTACGAATTCCTTAGTTCCTTCAGGTACTTACCCAACTATGGTTTTGGATCTAACACAGAACTGATCACCTTTAGGATGTTTGGGATGGACCAAACCCATAGCCGGATGTCATTAGCTAACCTCCTAGGATTTCCTAGCGGACCGCATGTGTTCATCAGTGCAGAAGATGACGATATTGATTTTGAACTCAACCAGTTCTGGGGTAGAATCACAGGCGAATATCACCCTGAACCAGACAGAATGTATAATGATGAGATTCATAACCCAGCTTTCAGATACTTTCATAAGATACTAGCTCACACCCTTTTCGGGAAAGAAGAAAATATTACTACAGTATCTAAAGAAGAGTTATTTATCATGTTTTGTGCTTCTCAGGGCCGTACAGTGAATGCAGTACCTTTCATGATGAGATCTTTCCGACGCCTCACTCAGGACCCACAATCACCTATTCTAATAGGAGGCCTCGTGACAATGATTGCCCACGAGCTTGGCCTTAGATTCCACTTAAATGCAAGCACTAGTTTTGGCACCATCCGACCCATGAATATCCAGTTTTGCTTTAACAGACACATTTTGAGAACTATGGGACCTGGACCTTACGAGTACCTCATCAATGACAAACCTGTCCAGCTATTCACATTGCCAAATCATCAGATGACAAGTATCCATAACAAGGACAACTAGCTTTATGAATTGGATGAGCCTATGGGGCCACCTTCACCTCAATCAATACCACAGAACTACATGTACGACAGTGATCACATCTCTGAAGCACACGATTATATGTACTATGAGGATGCTGTATCAGAAGCTGAAGTAGACCCTACGACTCCTCCGCATTACAACACCTATCCTGAGCCCATTCCTGAGGAAACCACTGACAAAATGGATACTGTTCTGCACCGATTGGACAACGTTGACGCAACTCTGACTACTGTAAAAGACGACATCGCAGGCATACACAGCGAAATCATAGTCTTCATGGACTTAGTCTGTGACCAGCTCGACTACTACGCACGGAAGTTCGATGAATTGAAGGCACGAAAAGACTAGATATTAGTTTTAGTTTAGTTTAGTTTAGTTTTCTGTTTTCCGTCCGTTTTGAATTCTTTCGATTTTTGCATTGTTAATTTCCCTTATGTATTACATTACAAACAATCATTTCAATTACATGATATTTCCATTTTATTCTTTATTCATCGATTCTTTGTTGTTTACGTTATTCTTTGTTTATTGGCCGATATAATACATTGTCATATCATTTATAGGCCTAAAAATCATTGCAAGAACACCCCCAAAGCAAAATTCTGCGTTCTGCAGATTTTGCTGGTGTGACGACCGTCACACGGGTGACGACCGTCACAGATACGTGACGACCGTCACGAGCCCAAAACTGTTATCTGATATAACAGGGGTTGCATTTTCTCTCCCACTTCCATCCTTTCAACTCCCAATCATCAAAAACTCACACCCCACTCCCAATTTTCGTTTTCCCCACCTTGCACCATGTATTCTAACTCCCATCTCAACTTCCTACTACACTTCTGTCACATTTTTCCACTCCACAGAACCACCTCAATCCACATTTCCTCAGTATCCTCCAACAATGGCGAGAAGCAACGAAACCCCAGACCTCAGCAACATTGTGTTCAGCGAGGGCGACTCCGGAGAGAGACAGCAAGCCAACTATATCGCCTTCCATCAACGGTCGCTACAGCCGACCCACTATCCACATATCCCATCGCTCACAGAGCTCGGACTCCTTGACGGCGTCACTTGGATGCTCCAAAGAGCCGGCATCTGGAACCTCTGCACAAATCCACAGCCGACGTACGAACAACTCACCCTCGAGTTCCTAAGTTCGTTCACCTACGTCACTTCCAGCGGAGACCTCAGCCAACACTCCGGTGCCGCATGCTTCCGGATGTTCGGCACGAACTATCAACTGAACCAGAACCAGATTGCCGCCATCTTACAATTCCCTCGTGGCGATAATGCTTACCGCCGCCTCACCGAACAGTTCCAGCACGAAGCCTTCGTGCTCTGGTACCAGTTAACCGGCATCAATGCCGATGGTTGGGATTCTCTGCATGCAACGCATATCCACAACCCGACCATCCGGTACTTCCACCGAGCACTGAGCAACACCATTTTCGCCCGAGATAGCAACCATAAGGTGAACTTGAAAGAGCTCTTCTTTCTTCGCCGTGTCTTCAACAACAAGCCCATCAACGCCGCTCCGTTCCTCCTGGCCCACATTCAGGCCAACTGTAACCGTGGCTCTAAGCCATTTTACTTTGGCGGGATTGTCACTGCCATTGCACTTGGGCTGAACCTCGGTGACCGCCTCCAGCACCTCCATGCCTCTCACCTCATCCGTTCCAGGGCCGATGGCAGGTACCACCCGGTAGTGCGTGGCAAAACCGTCAGAAGCATCATCCTTCCATCACGCACCCGGATGCACCCAGAGGATCGTACCAACTGGCTATTTGACCTCAATGCCCCTCCTGCTGCCGTCGCTCCAACTCAGACCCACACCCAAGGTTCTGATGACGAAATCCAAGCTGAGTTGGACATACCTGAGCAACCAGAGGCATCACAACCACTTCCTTCCAAAGGTACATCCTACCGCCGCCGCCGTCATCGTCCAGAGCCCGACTACTCCGAAGAGGACCTCCGCCGATCTCTCGACCAGCAGGCCCAGATACTCGCTATGATGCAGCAGCAGAATCAGCGAGCAGAGCAGTTCGAAGCTTGGCATCGGACCCAAATGCAACAACTCCAAACCGGCCAAGAAACCATTACTGATAACTTGGCGAATCTGACCTTGCAGTTCGAAGGACTCCGCGACTATGTCTATCATACCGGAGCAATGAGTTTTGAGGACCGAGTTGACCAAGTCAGAGCCAGAGGACGCGAGCGAGGACGTGACCAAGGCAGAGGCCATGATTAGTTATCATTTTCTTTATTTGTTTACTATATTTTCAGTTCTTGTATTTTCATTTTCCTTGTATCTCCCTCTCGCATTCTTTCAAATCAGTGGGGACACTGATTGAGATAGTGTGGGAGCGGAACGTTTATTTCCCATTCCATTGTACTTTGAATTCCGTAATTTCTATTTGAACATTTTCACGTTTTAGCAAATAAAAGCTCTTTTATATATCTTTTTCCCGTTACGCAAACATCCCCACTTTATTCGATGTAAACAAAAAAAAAATTCGTTCGTTCCTCAAAAGCAAAAGCATCACGAGAATGCGCCCAAGTTCAAACCAAGTTTTGAAACTCCGAGGAGACGACAATTCTAACAAAACCAGTACTGTCTGTAACATCCTAATTTTTCCATACACTAAATAATATATCTAGTTAGATTTGAGATTTTAACAATGCTAGTTATTAAAAATTAAATGTTGAAACTAACACTTATAATAATTAATTTATTAATTAATTACTTTTTATATTTATTACTTTTATTCTTCAATTTGAATATCATCGTTTCATTTTATAAACTAAACTTTGAAATTTAAATTGGTACTTAAAACCCTTAACTTTAAGTTAATTAATTATTCATATTATTATTATCATTATTGTTGTTCTTGTTTTGTTATTATTAATTGATTTTATTTTATTTGAATATTATCATTTTACTCTATAAACCAATTAATAAATAAAATAATCTTAAGACAATAAAAATATCAAATAACTATCCTTTTTACTATTTTTATTATTATTAATATTATTAACATTTTACTTTTTATAAAAGAAATATATATCTCATTTTCTATTAATATCCTACATAATATTATGTCATGAAATCAAGCTCCCATACCTTTGTCATAAATTATTTTCACAAAGTCATACTAGAACACCTAAAGCACTATTGATGAAAGATTAGTAAATATTTGATAGAGACATATTTACTAGCAAGAGTTGAAAAGTTGGAAGGTATGGGCAAAAGATGATAAATTATGTTATTTTAATATTTTACAACTAGTATAAATAGGGGTCTCTTCCACCCCATTTTCATTCATTCATTCACAAATCATCTTTCTTACTTCTTTACTTCTTTCCTTCTCTAATTTCTTCATATAGCAATATTAGTTTTAGTTATCGAAGTTCCCACGATATCGGTTCGTAACCTTTAGAGTATTTTGTGGTAAAAGTTCTTCTAAAGTTTCAAGGGAGTTTTATACGTCAAAGTTCTGCCCAAATCATTTTCATAAGTAATCGGTAAGCCGTTATAATGTCCATTTTATTTTAATTATATTATTTTAATTATGTTATTTATATAAAGGTTATTTTAAATTTTCTATGCAAATTCCGTTCAGACGTCGATATATTGAACTTATAAAGTCCAAAATAAATTTTACCATTTTAAGTCGTTATAATGCCCAAATTTTATTATAATTTAAATGTTATTAGAAATATACTCTTGACAATTTTCTAAAACAAACAAATTCAAAAGGAGGTATAATATAATTTATATTTGAATTTAATAATTATTTTGGAGGTTATTATGATATATTTAAATAAATAAATATTTCAAGTTATAACGGGATTATGTTCAATTAACCATAAATTATATTCTAATTATTTCATAAATTTCGTACAATCCAACGGTTATCGTAAATTAGGTTCTTGGCAAAGATCGAAGACAACACTTGTGGACTTTCAACAACACTCAACAAAAGGTGGGGGCAAGATTTCGTATACGATTGGGACGGTTAGCGTAAAATAACTTAATATATATGTGTGTAGTGGTGACCTAAGCCCTACTAGCGATAAATAATTAAGGAGAGCCTATTCTCAAATAATGATTTTCACAAATCACTAGGCGAGGTTACGCCGGCCTTAATTAATTATCATAGGAATAATCTTTGACAATTTGGTATTGTATTGTGCTTGCATTATTCGGTTAATTTTATAATTGTTTATTTTATTTATACTTGAATGATTGTGATTGATAGATTAAGGAAATAATCGGTTAATGAGAGAAAAACATTGCTAGATATTAAGTAATTGATCCCCATTAACATAAGGAAAGTTGGATACAATGAGTAGTTATATTTGGTTGGGTTCTGGCTAAGGAAAGACTTGGTCGACTATGCCGTTTACAGTCCACCTCTCTTACCTGGGAAGTTAACCATACAATTACCCATTATACAAACTGAACTTATTATGTAAGGACAAAGATCAAATATGGCAAGACATTGGATGGATTTGGTACTCAACCTAAGTATCTAGATAATAAGTATAACTTGAAAAGTTGATACGATAATTCCCCATTATTAACTTAATACTTATGGCTAAGAGTTGCCACAAGATGAGTGAGTGATCATATAGACTTGCATTAAGGAATGTGTAAGTCCACCGCCGTGCGGTATGGGACGCACGAGGTTGATCAGTCGCCTGCAATCCCGACGGGGATTATTATCTATGCATGCTAGGCAAGACAAGGTTCTTGGCCTGAATTCTCAGGGACGATCGACTTATAACACCTAGGCTCCATGTGAAGTTAGGTGGCGTAGCTCTTGGTAATTGGGAGTACGTTGGTGGCATGTGGTCTAGTGATATCTGATCTTGGTAAATGGGATAGATATCATTGACAGCGTTTAGTGGCCTGAGTCAGCATATAGTTCAGGGATGCATTAGAATAAATAAAGTATATGTAATTGTGGGTATAAGATACGCTTGTTTGTATAAATATGGTTTCCATATATATTATTATTTTACACATTCATTCCCACTTTTAAACTTGTACATGAATCTTAGCCCTGTGTCATTTTTGTTTTGCATTTTGGATTATTTTATGACGATCAGACGATGAGCTCGAATCTTGCGTACTTCCCGACAACTCAGAAGGAAAGGATATGAAGTGACGTGGAGATGTGTTACTATAACATCTAGATTGGGAGCTGTTAGTGTTTTGTCAAACGCTAATCACATCCCTACTACTACAGTCAGTATAAGTGTCAGTCTTGTTGGACTTAGGAGGTCCCTTTTGGTATGCTTTCTTTTTGGTTTCCTTTCTGTACTTTTATTTTATGTTTTATCTATGTGGCAAGGCCGCTAGTCTTAACGGTGTCAAACTCTGTAAAATATATTTGAAGCATATGTATGTGAAACAGTATGTTTTTAAATAATTAAGTATTGTCCTTTAAAAATTTCAAATTTTTCTGTATTTTTATAAGGTTTCATTAGAATTCCACTAATGGGACATAGGCTGTCTCATTTAATGGTATCAGAGCTGGTCGATTCAGCTCGGACCGTAAGTGTCTAGAATTATACTGACTGTATCAAGTTGGATTCCAAACTGGATGATAACTTTTCTTCTGTGCATTGAGTCTTCATCTTGAGAGCCTTCTAGTATAATGGTCTAGGAAACTTATTTAGCACACTTTATTTTTCCTCCCCAACGGTCACAAACCCAACGGTAACGTAACGGACACTTCACAAAATTCACTTTATAAATACTTCACACCCATCCATTATTTTCATATCAATTCCTAAATATTTATCTATACCTTTCAAATGGCTAAATCCTTTCTTTTATTCATCACTCTTCTTGTCATTATTTTGTTTGTTATTGGTATCATCAAGCATGAAGAATTAGGTAAAGATTTCGTAGCAATAATGATAATTATAGTTTTACCACTATTAGTCTTAGCTTGGTTTACAAGTAGAGGTTTTTGAATGAGACATGGTCACGATTTTTGTAATCGTTGTTATTAAATAAATTGATACATTTTTGTTTATACATTAAATGTTGATTATGTTTTCCTGAATTCTAGTTATATTTAAGATATTAATTCAACATTTTAGACACAATTATCCCTTGCCTGTGGGAGACTTGATAAAAATCCTTATCGATGAATCATTCATTGGGATATAAATATACATAATTGTTATGTTCTTTATGTCTTGTGAATGATTGAACCTAATAACTATTCCTTTTCAGGAAGTTATGGTTCAGAACGTCAGAGGTGCGAGGCGTGGTAGGAGTGCTGCTAGAGGCACTACTAGAGGTATACGTAGGAATGCGAGTGATGAAGTTACTCCTGAAGGAGCACCTACCATTCCCATTGGACGAGAAGATCATTCCCAAACTGGAACGAACTCTCAAGCTGACACTCGAGATGTTCGTGAACTTGCTGCAGCTGTGTTAGTTCAAACACAACAAAATGCTCAAATCCTGCAAATCACTCGAGATCATCAACTCTTTCAGCAACAACAAAGGGAAATGGTGCATGAGGATACAGGATTGAACTCGTTTCTGAAAGGAAAACCACCACAGTTTGGTGGTGACTTTAATCCGGAGGGTGCTGAGAAATGGTTGCAAGAAATGGAGAAGATATTTTCTTTCACTCACTGTAGAGAGAATAGAAGGGTTGGTTATGCAACATTCATGCTGACAGGCGATGCTGAAGCTTGGTGGAGAGGAAAGTATAGATTATTGGAAGAGGAAGGAAGAGAAATCAATTGGACCTTGTTCAAAGAAGAATTTTTGGGGAAGTATTTTCCAAAGTTATGTAGGAAAGAGAAGGAGAGAGAATTTCAGAATCTACGTCAAGGTGTGATGACGGTGGGAGAATATACTAGGAAGTTTGAATCCTTGCTAAAGTATTCTGAGTTTTACCGCTTGCATCCAAGGGAAGAATGGATGTGTGAAAAGTATCAAGATGGATTGAAATATGATATCCAGAGGGCAGTTTTACCTCTGCATATTATGCGCTTTGGTGAGCTAGTAGAAAGGTGTCTGGAGTTGGAAGGGATTGACAATAGGAAGAATCAATATGGATCAGGAGGATCAACCCAAAACAACAATCACAAGGGCCACTTTAACCGAGGCCACGGAGGAAGAATCCAACGAGGGGGTAGGCCATATCAAAGGCCTACACCTTATCATAACCAGGATTCTAGAAGGTTAATGTTCAAGTGTTACAGCTGTGGAGGGGCACATCTTAACAAAGATTGTCCAAATAGAAATATTGGAACTTGTTTTCGCTGTGGTCAGAAAGGCCACTTTCTCAAAGATTGTCCCCAAGGACAAAGTCAACCAACAGGCCAGAGGAGCGGCCTAATAAACAATAACAACATAGGGAGAGCAAGAAATGGAGGCCCAAGTGTTGGTCAGAGACCTCAGAATCAAAATAAGCCAACCACAGGAAGAGTATTTACAATTAGAGGAGCTGAGATCTCAAAGTCAGCTGGGTTAATTCAAGGTATGTGTTTAATTGGAGATAAGTTGGTATCAGTTTTATTCGATTCAGGAGCTACACATTCTTTTATATCTACCTCTTGTGCTGAATTTTTGGGATTCGAAATTGTTGATCACGATTATAAGTTGACTATCACAACTCCCTCGGGAGAAAGAATGGTAACTTATTCAGTCTGTGTAGACTGTCCAATAATCTTAGAAAATAGAAGATTCTTAGTAGATCTTGTGGTACTCCCGCTACAAGACCTAGATGTCATCTTAGGAATGGATTGGTTATCAGCCAACGATGTCAACTTGAGATGCAAGGAGAAAATTTTTACATTTGGAGAAGATAGTGGAGAAATCAGCAAAGCTGAAACCCTCACTCAAAGTTTTATGATGCTATTCTCCATGTCAGTAGGAGAAACCCCTAGTGTGGAAAATTTTCCCGTAGTCTGTGAATTCCCGGAAGTCTTTCCAGAAGAAGTTCCAGGTTTACCACCGGTTAGGGAAGTGGAATTTTCTATAGACTTGGTTCCAGGAACTGGACCAATTTCTATATCTCCTTATCGAATGTCACCCTCAGAGCTTGCGGAGTTAAAGAAACAATTAGACGAGATGTTAGAGAAAGAATTTATTAGACCAAGTGTATCGCCATGGGGAGCTCCAATCTTGTTTGTGAAGAAGAAGGATGGTTCTTCTAGACTTTGTGTGGATTACAGACAACTCAATAAAGCCACTGTGAAAAACAAGTATCCTTTGCCTAGAATCGACGACTTGATGGATCAGTTAAAAGGAGCATCAGTATTCTCAAAGATTGACTTGAAGTCTGGATATCATCAGATCAGGGTGAAGGAAGATGATATTCCAAAAACAGCTTTTAGATCCCGTTATGGACACTATGAGTACTTAGTTATGCCATTTGGTTTGACTAATGCTCCAGCAGTATTCATGGATTACATGAATAGGATCTTTAGGTCATACTTAGATCAATTTGTTGTAGTTTTCATTGATGACATTCTGATTTATTCCAAGAATGAGGTAGAGCACAGAGAACATTTGAGAATTGTGCTACAGATATTAAAGGACCTTCAATTGTACGCGAAATTCTCGAAATGTGAATTTTGGTTGAAGGAGGTACAATTTCTTGGTCATGTAATTAGTAAAGAAGGTATTGCAGTAGACCCAAGTAAAGTCGAAGCAATAACAAAGTGGGAGAGTCCAAAGAATGTTGGCGAGATTCGAAGTTTTCTTGGACTAGCTGGATATTATCGGAGGTTCATTGAAGGATTTTCAAAGATCGCTTTGCCCATGACTCAGTTAACGAGGAAAGGTAAAAACTTTGAATGGACTAAAGAGTGTGAAGAAAGTTTTCAGAAGCTAAAGGAAAGATTGACTTCATCACCAATACTCATCTTACCAGACCCATTAGGAAATTTTGATGTGTATTGTGATGCGTCATATCAAGGTCTTGGGTGTGTGTTGATGCAAGAAAGGAAAGTGATAGCTTATGCATCAAGACAATTGAAGGTGCATGAGAGGAACTACCCAACTCACGACCTAGAGTTAGCGGCAATTGTGTTTGCCTTAAAGATTTGGAGGCATTATCTTTATGGATCAAAGTTCACTGTGTTAAGTGATCACAAAAGCCTGAAGCATTTATTTGATCAGAAAGATTTAAACATGAGACAAAGGCGCTGGATGGAATTCTTGAAGGACTATGATTTTGAGTTGCAATATCATCCCGGAAAGGCCAATGTTGTAGCAGACGCTTTGAGTCGAAAGAAACTTCATGTATCTGCAATGATGTTGAAGGAAGAAGAGTTGATTGACAAATTCGTGGATTTAAACTTAGGAGTACATCACAATGAAGGAAGTATATTCATAGGCGCTATTGTCGTGTCTAATGAATTTCTGAAATGGATCAAAGATGAACAACAACTTGATGACCGTCTAGTGAGCATAAAGGAAAATATAAGAAATGGTCAAAATGGAGAGTTTAACATAAGGAGTGATGGAATCCTAAGGTTTAAAGAAAGGTTGTGTGTACCTCAAAATCAGGATATTCAAAAGTTGATTTTGGAAGAGGGCCACAAAAGTAAGTTGAGTTTTCATCCAGGAGCCACAAAGATGTATCAAGACTTGAAGAAAATGTTTTGGTGGGTTGGAATGAAGAGACATATAGCAGAATATGTTCAAAGTTGCTTGGTATGTCAGAAGGCAAAGATTGAACATCAGAAGCCAGCCGGATTGCTACAACCTTTAGATATTCCAGAGTGGAAGTGGGACGGAATAGCCATGGATTTTGTAACCGCTTTGCCTAAGACTCAGAAACAACATGATGCAATTTGGGTGATCATTGATAGGTTGACAAAGAGTGCACATTTCATTCCCATCAACCAGACGTTTAAATTAGAGAGACTAGCTCAGGTATATGTAAAGGAGATTGTTAGATTGCATGGAATACCTTCAAGTATAGTCAGTGATAGAGATCCCAGATTCACATCAAATTTTTGGCATCAGTTGCATTTAGAGTTAGGAACAAAACTGAGGTTAAGTTCAGCTTATCATCCCCAAACGGATGGCCAGTCTGAGAGGACGATTCAATCGTTAGAGGATTTGTTGAGAGCTTGTGCTCTTGAACACAAAGGAAGTTGGGACGAGTTCTTACCATTGATTGAGTTTACTTACAACAATAGTTTTCACTCAAGTATCGGCATGGCTCCATATGAAGCATTATACGGAAGAAAGTGTCGTACACCTTTATGTTGGTATGAGGTTGGAGAAAATAAAATATTGGGTTCAGAATTCGTGCAACAAACGACAGATCAGGTTAAACTTATTAGAGAAAAAATGAAGGCAGCACAGGACCGTCAAAAGAGTTATAATGATAAGAGGAGAAGACCTTTGGAGTTCGAGGCAGGAGATCACGTGTTCATTAGGGTAACTCCTAGGGCGGGAATTGCACGAGCAATCAAAACTAGGAAGTTAACACCAAGGTTTATCGGGCCTTTTCAAATTCTACGGCGGATTGGACCTGTAGCGTATCACATTGCTTTGCCGCCAAACTTGTCTAATCTTCATGATGTATTTCATGTATCACAACTGAGGAAGTATTATCCGGACCCTTCACATGTCATTGAGCCTGAAACTGTGGAACTTAGAGATAATTTGGAATATGAGGCTATACCTGTCAAGATCTTAGATCATCGTATTAAAGAACTTCGTGGAAAGCAAATACCATTGGTTAGAGTCGTGTGGGATGATGTAACTGGTGATTCTACTTGGGAAAGAGAAGAAGACATGCGTCAGAAGTATCCACATATGTTTTAGGTACGCTAAATTTCGAGGACGAAATTTCTTTTAAGGGGGGTGGTAATGTAACATCCTAATTTTTCCATACACTAAATAATATATCTAGTTAGATTTGAGATTTTAACAATGCTAGTTATTAAAAATTAAATGTTGAAACTAACACTTATAATAATTAATTTATTAATTAATTACTTTTTATATTTATTACTTTTATTCTTCAATTTGAATATCATCGTTTCATTTTATAAACTAAACTTTGAAATTTAAATTGGTACTTAAAACCCTTAACTTTAAGTTAATTAATTATTCATATTATTATTATCATTATTGTTGTTCTTGTTTTGTTATTATTAATTGATTTTATTTTATTTGAATATTATCATTTTACTCTATAAACCAATTAATAAATAAAATAATCTTAAGACAATAAAAATATCAAATAACTATCCTTTTTACTATTTTTATTATTATTAATATTATTAACATTTTACTTTTTATAAAAGAAATATATATCTCATTTTCTATTAATATCCTACATAATATTATGTCATGAAATCAAGCTCCCATACCTTTGTCATAAATTATTTTCACAAAGTCATACTAGAACACCTAAAGCACTATTGATGAAAGATTAGTAAATATTTGATAGAGACATATTTACTAGCAAGAGTTGAAAAGTTGGAAGGTATGGGCAAAAGATGATAAATTATGTTATTTTAATATTTTACAACTAGTATAAATAGGGGTCTCTTCCACCCCATTTTCATTCATTCATTCACAAATCATCTTTCTTACTTCTTTACTTCTTTCCTTCTCTAATTTCTTCATATAGCAATATTAGTTTTAGTTATCGAAGTTCCCACGATATCGGTTCGTAACCTTTAGAGTATTTTGTGGTAAAAGTTCTTCTAAAGTTTCAAGGGAGTTTTATACGTCAAAGTTCTGCCCAAATCATTTTCATAAGTAATCGGTAAGCCGTTATAATGTCCATTTTATTTTAATTATATTATTTTAATTATGTTATTTATATAAAGGTTATTTTAAATTTTCTATGCAAATTCCGTTCAGACGTCGATATATTGAACTTATAAAGTCCAAAATAAATTTTACCATTTTAAGTCGTTATAATGCCCAAATTTTATTATAATTTAAATGTTATTAGAAATATACTCTTGACAATTTTCTAAAACAAACAAATTCAAAAGGAGGTATAATATAATTTATATTTGAATTTAATAATTATTTTGGAGGTTATTATGATATATTTAAATAAATAAATATTTCAAGTTATAACGGGATTATGTTCAATTAACCATAAATTATATTCTAATTATTTCATAAATTTCGTACAATCCAACGGTTATCGTAAATTAGGTTCTTGGCAAAGATCGAAGACAACACTTGTGGACTTTCAACAACACTCAACAAAAGGTGGGGGCAAGATTTCGTATACGATTGGGACGGTTAGCGTAAAATAACTTAATATATATGTGTGTAGTGGTGACCTAAGCCCTACTAGCGATAAATAATTAAGGAGAGCCTATTCTCAAATAATGATTTTCACAAATCACTAGGCGAGGTTACGCCGGCCTTAATTAATTATCATAGGAATAATCTTTGACAATTTGGTATTGTATTGTGCTTGCATTATTCGGTTAATTTTATAATTGTTTATTTTATTTATACTTGAATGATTGTGATTGATAGATTAAGGAAATAATCGGTTAATGAGAGAAAAACATTGCTAGATATTAAGTAATTGATCCCCATTAACATAAGGAAAGTTGGATACAATGAGTAGTTATATTTGGTTGGGTTCTGGCTAAGGAAAGACTTGGTCGACTATGCCGTTTACAGTCCACCTCTCTTACCTGGGAAGTTAACCATACAATTACCCATTATACAAACTGAACTTATTATGTAAGGACAAAGATCAAATATGGCAAGACATTGGATGGATTTGGTACTCAACCTAAGTATCTAGATAATAAGTATAACTTGAAAAGTTGATACGATAATTCCCCATTATTAACTTAATACTTATGGCTAAGAGTTGCCACAAGATGAGTGAGTGATCATATAGACTTGCATTAAGGAATGTGTAAGTCCACCGCCGTGCGGTATGGGACGCACGAGGTTGATCAGTCGCCTGCAATCCCGACGGGGATTATTATCTATGCATGCTAGGCAAGACAAGGTTCTTGGCCTGAATTCTCAGGGACGATCGACTTATAACACCTAGGCTCCATGTGAAGTTAGGTGGCGTAGCTCTTGGTAATTGGGAGTACGTTGGTGGCATGTGGTCTAGTGATATCTGATCTTGGTAAATGGGATAGATATCATTGACAGCGTTTAGTGGCCTGAGTCAGCATATAGTTCAGGGATGCATTAGAATAAATAAAGTATATGTAATTGTGGGTATAAGATACGCTTGTTTGTATAAATATGGTTTCCATATATATTATTATTTTACACATTCATTCCCACTTTTAAACTTGTACATGAATCTTAGCCCTGTGTCATTTTTGTTTTGCATTTTGGATTATTTTATGACGATCAGACGATGAGCTCGAATCTTGCGTACTTCCCGACAACTCAGAAGGAAAGGATATGAAGTGACGTGGAGATGTGTTACTATAACATCTAGATTGGGAGCTGTTAGTGTTTTGTCAAACGCTAATCACATCCCTACTACTACAGTCAGTATAAGTGTCAGTCTTGTTGGACTTAGGAGGTCCCTTTTGGTATGCTTTCTTTTTGGTTTCCTTTCTGTACTTTTATTTTATGTTTTATCTATGTGGCAAGGCCGCTAGTCTTAACGGTGTCAAACTCTGTAAAATATATTTGAAGCATATGTATGTGAAACAGTATGTTTTTAAATAATTAAGTATTGTCCTTTAAAAATTTCAAATTTTTCTGTATTTTTATAAGGTTTCATTAGAATTCCACTAATGGGACATAGGCTGTCTCACTGTCCTGACACCTTAGACCTCCGGTTTATGCGAGTCGGTTTCACTACCTACGTGTACCAAAGTTTCAAGTGTCTACGCAAACTCAGCCCCAAGTAGTTTATACTAGCAGTCAGCACCATCATAAAAACACTTCTAAGCGAGCGGCCAATGCAAATAAGTGTATGATCTCCAAAAAGATGAAAAAAATCATGAAAAGAAAGCCATTTAGCCAAAATATAAAGACGCGTTTCCCTCTAAGTTAGGTGCTCCTCACCCGAGCATTTAGCCCAACGGTACGAAAACTCATTGAAAAAAATCAATGGTATAAGCTTATGATCAATGAAAAAGATCAAAACAGAAAGGAGATCATATTCACTAACAGGTCGACTTGCCATGAAAGTGTATGGACAACGGGCTTAATGTGATTGCGCTAGAACAAACAGGGTGAACTTGACGCGAGAACCTTGACACCAAGCTACAGTAGCATGACTGGGACCGATTTGCATAAGAAGGAGACCACCGAAGACTTGTAGTCCAGTGTCGTCACCGTACTCGTTTTGTTCTTACTAAGAATCCCGGTTTTTCCCAACTTTTCGAACGAAGAAGCTGCCTCGTGCTTGCCGACTTTTTCCTGTTTTACTTGAGGACAAGCAAAGATTCAAGCTTAGGGGAGTTTGATAACACGAAATTGTATATATATATTGATGTATAATTCAACTGATGTTTGACTGTTTTCGATCCGATTTCGGGTTCTTTCCGTGTTATTTGTCTGATATTTTGCAGGTATTTGATGATCATGTCTAAACAAGGCAATATGAAGAAAAGAAGCAATCACAGATGAAATATGGACGAAAACCGGATGAAAATAACATGAAAAACACAGAATGCATATTTTGCTGTTGTGACGACCGTCACAGCTCCATGACGACCGTCACACGGGTGACGACCGTCATGCAGGCAAAAACGCCCAACTTCAAATGCACGTGCAAAATGCAGTTCCAAGTCCCAAATAGTGAACCACTACTCCCTGATATTTCTGCCTCAAAGTCCACCTTCACTATGCCAAAAAAGACCTTTAGCAGCGCTTTTTTTTGCCTTTAGCAGCGCTTAAAAGCACTGCCTAAAGTGGCGCTGCTAAAGGTAAAGACAGCGCTTTTTTTTTGCCTTTAGCAGCGCTTTTTTTTAGCCTTTAGCAGCGCTTTTTTTACCCTATAGCAGCGCTTTCATAACCGCTGCCTAATCCCCCTTCATCTCCCCCCTTTAGCAGCGTTTTTTAAAAGCGCTTTCTTAGACCCCCCCTTTAGCAGCGCTTTTTTAAAGCGCTGTCTTAGACCCCTTTAGCAGCGCTTTTTTAAAGCGCTTTCTTAGACCCTCATTTTCCAACCTATAGCAGCGCTTTTTTATGCCTCTTTTTGCCCCTTTAGCAGCGCTTTTTTTAAAAGCGCTGTCTATTCTTCACGATTTTGAATTTTTTTTATTTTAAAATAATCACATTTTTTATATATTTTTCCATAAACCTGCTTATAACAAATACATTTCCTGCTTATAATTCAGGTCTTTAGTTCAACAGTTTGACCTTATATATAACAATTATTTTGGCCTTATTTTTGTGTATTCATCAATTTGCAATATTATACACAATAACTAAAGTATACATTATAATTCATCACTTTGAAATATTATACACATAAACCTGCTTAAATATATTACAACACAGTCCGATCCTCAGAACAAAATCACATATAGAATCAATTCACATATAATTACAAATCTGATAACTTTACAAATAGATACAATATCAGATGTCACATTAGGAAGAAATAAACTTAACAATCTTTACTTGACTATTGAATTCTGTATGAGACTGCATGGAGTTCACTATCAACCACAAATACACGGTTTTCTTCAAGCTTTGTATCATTATTCAATTGAATGTCTTCCAAGCTTAATTCAATAGAACATGATTCATCTTAACAACAGCACAAGCAAAAACAATAATAGATAAGTAACAATACACTTGAACAGGCCCATGTAGATCATTAAGTACTAGATTTCTATGAAATTTTCAGTTCTTATCATTATTTGAAGTTTCTGTTAATCAGATTAATAATTAAATATGTATTTATAGAATTAATCTTCATTATCATTACCTTCCAATATATATTTCCTCATGAAGTACCAAAGCAGCCAATACAGTCACAATCACTGTCACAAGAGGGCTAAACAATGCAGAGAAAAGAGGTCCTCTCTGTGTTATGCACCATGCTTGAAGACAAAACATAACCGCTGATCCCATAATTCCCTACAAAATATATTAATTACAAATTATCTAGGATTATGATGTATAAATATTGGTGTGTATCATCATGAAAAATTACCGCATATAAAGTGGAACCAAATTGAAGTAGAGAATTAATCTTCCATGCATTAAGGTCTGCCTCCAAGAATACTGTCACTACGGCTGATTGTAATGTTGAAATGAAACACATCCAAGCTGACAGTGATAAATAATTAGGATGACTTTTGTAAACTGGAACCTGAAAAATATATTTATGTTGAAATGAAGGTCAAAGTTGTCGGATCTATATATTTATGTTTTAAAATTTAATAAATAAATAAGGATTATTTGTGAATTTAGACTATTTCATAGAAAAATAAGGATTAAGAAAAATAAATAAATTTCAAGATTAACAGAAACTTAAAGCTTTCATCTAAATCACAAATAGTGTGAAGTTTCTAAAGCAACATAATCTAAAAAATCATTGAATATATGTGCAGTATTTCCCTTATAAAAATTATTAGTAAAAAGAACTCATATAAGGTGTGGCATTTTAGCAAACGCCTTGTATACGACTAGATATAATGAAAGTTAACATAAGTAAATTCATTGTGGCATTTCAACAAACACCTTGTATACAAAACTCAAGCCAATATCAAACGAGTAATTTTCATCAACGGTATCAACAAAAACAAGTCAAAAACTCAGAAAAGAAGTAACACTAACATCATATAATCCAAAAAAATGAAATACTAAGACATTAATCCAGAAAAATGCAAAATGAAAAATTTCAAATACCGTAACAATGGACGGACGGCGGCAGAATGAGGTGACGACGGAATGACCGGAGGAAAGACGACGGACGGAGGCTGTCGGACGGAGGCGCGGACGGAATGCGTCGACGGTGACTGTTCTAATTCTGAATAGGGCAACATTCGCGAGTGGAAATAAGAAAGAAGAAGACTGTTCTGATTTTGTGAAAATATTGGAATTTTTTAAATTTATGCTACTTAAACCTATAGCAGCGCTTTTTTTGGCATTTAGCAGCGCTTTTAAAAGCGCTGCTATAGGTCTGCCTTAGGACCCCCTTTAGCAGCGCTTTTTTTGGCATTTAGCAGCGCTTTTAGAAGCGCTGCTATAGGTATGCCTTAGGACCCCCTTTAGCAGCGCTTTTTTTGGCATTTAGCAGCGCTTTTAAAAGCGCTGCTATAGGTCTGCCTTATGACCCCCTTTAGCAGCGCTTTTTTAAAAGCGCTTTCGTAGACCCCCCCTTTAGCAGCGCTTTTTTAAAGCGCTTTCTTTGACCCCCCCCCCCCTTTAGCAGCGCTTTTTTAACAAGCGTTGTCTTAGGTATGCTATTTTTTTTTTCATGACCCTTTAGCAGCGCTTTTTTAGAAAGCGCTGTCTTTTGTTGCGTTGCTAAAAGTCATTTCTGGCGTGGTGCTTCTTCAAGTTATAACCGTTAGAATTCTATTTCTATAAAAAGGGAAGAAGGGGAGCTGAGAAAGAGAGCCGCATTCAGACAACGAAGTGCTGCCCAATTTCATTTCCAAGGCAAAAGTTCAGTTTTATTTCTTTCTATTTTTTTGTTTCCTTTCATTTCTTCTGTAATTCCTATTTCCCTTGTACGATCAATTGGCACAAAGACCAGAATCCTGCCAACATTTGTGGAGGATCTGCCCAAAGGCCAATTGGAATATTTACAGGTTCTAAGTTTTAATCGTAATTTCAGTTTTCATTATGATGCATGTTATTATTTACTGTTTTTATTTATGTTTTACCTTTCCCAAATCCATGTCTAGATAAATCAAAGTAATCGATATGTAATAATAATTCGGACGGGATTTGATAATAACTGGTTGAAAACTTTCTTTTTCAAAAGTTGTTTATGGTCTGAGTGTTTAAATTTATTTACTGAATAAACTTCGTCGCGAAAGCGAGAACTTATTTAAAAGTAGTTTTGCCACGAAAGTGGGAAATTAATTAAGGAACGAACCAACAAGCGAAAGCTGCGGTAAGACCAGATAGTAAACACTAGTCATTTGTTTTAATAACAGCAAAAGCACTTTAAAATGAATTAGAACTTAGAGATTTCCAAAAAATAGTTTTAACCCCGAATGGGACACGAAAGCGTACATTTGGCCCTTAGAATTATGATTAGCGTCAACAACCATCATGAGACGAGAGTCTTCAAATCACTATTTTCTGCTTAAATAAACTCTGAAAAATATTTCATATACCGGTAACTTGTCAAATCCCCGAAGAACATAATTACTGCATATCGATTCACGTAATTATAATTTAATTAACATTTCTAGTTCCCTTTAGTGACAATCTTATTCCCTTAAACATTATCTACCTAGCTAAACATAGTAACTCCCGAGAACACTAGTTTGATTACGAGTCCCTGTGGGATCGATATCTTTTATTACTACGCGATAGACTGTGCACTTGCAGTTAAGTTGTATGAGACATAGAAAGTCGCGATCAACCTTTCCTAGAAGAAGAAAGCACTAAATAATCCTTTTTGTCTGTGTTCTTGTGTCTAGCATAAATAAGGAAAGAGACGTTTGGTTCACTCTAACGGATATAAACTTTGAATATTTCTTCTTCAGTTTTCAGCAAATTCATCAGAGTCTAATTGGGTCAGAGTCTTCTGATGATGATCAGAGTTTTGCTGAATCAGAGTCTTCTGCAGCAGGTGTGCTTTTAGTGTGTTTAAGATCAGAGCATATTTGATACAGAGCTTCAGTACTGGCAGCTTTAGTACTTTCAGAATCTTTTGTAGAAACTATGCTTTGAAAAACTCTTCATACAAAATTCTTTGGTTCAGATGCTTCTGACTTGCTTCAGATTCTTCTGGAGCTTCTGCTTCAGATCCTTATGGAGCTGAATCAAAGAATCTTCTAGAGGCTACGCTCAGGATCTTCTGTTGGCAACAATCAGAATCTTCTAATGGATGCATCTGGCGTTTCAGAGTCTAGCTAATTTCTTGTGTTCAATTCTGATTTGCTTCTGGAGTGTTAATTCCTTTACTATCTGCAATAAAAACTCTCAAGCAAATTTTAGAGTATATAATTCTTAAATACAAAATTTCATATTAGTTATCATCAAAACATAGAGATATTATTAAGAACCAATCTGTGTTCTAACAATCTCCCCCTTTTTGATGATGACAAAAACATCAGAAATTTTGTTTAATTGAAAATATTATAATTATAACTCCCCTTGAGATGATGAATCTCCCCCTGACTTAAATATAAAAAAGGAATAGAAACTTCCCTTTTGTCTTGAGTAATTTTCAGAGTTAGATCTTGATTGTTCTTTTAACATTTGAAAGTCAGAATGTCTTGCAGATTTAAGATACAGAGTTTGATAATAGTCAATTGATCTGATATACTCAGAGTTTCTTTTGTAGAGTGTACTTATCAAATGTTCTGAAATACTCAGATTAAATGTTAGATAGAATAGATATGTCTGAAGTTTCATTCTGGTGAATTTTAATTAAACAGTTCATATCTATATTTTCTCCCCCTTTTTTGTCATAAGCAAAAAGTAAAAACTTTAAAAAGACAAATAAAAGGAAATAGTAAATGAGATAATTCAGTGGAGAAAACTTTGATTTATTCAATAAGTTCAGATCAAGAGTACATGCATCAGAAGATATTTCAAAAGGTACATAAGCAAACATCAGATCAAAAAAAACATCAGAATGAAAAAAAATGAAAATCTAAGAGTGTTTTGACAAAAGCATCTTCAACAGATCCGTGATCTCAGAGGAGGACTGCTCTTGCTTTGACATCCACTTAGCCATTGTTTCATTCTTCTGATCCTGTTTTGACATCCACTATGTCATGTCTTCAGACTTTTTATCCTGTTTTGCCATCCAAGACTTGATCTCTGATTGAGCAACAATTTTATCCTCAAAATCTGGATGTTCTTTCTTAATCTCAGATGAAGAGGGTTGATCATTTTCTGGAGCTTGAACAGAGTCAATTTCCATGGGGTCTGTAGAGTCTGGAGCATTAGAGCCAGAAGGAAGTTCTACCAGAGTCATGGCCAAAGGATTGTCCTCAGATGCAAGTTCAGTAGTTTCTTCTGATGATGGAGGAGCATCTGTAAGGAGCAGTGGTCCAGATCTCTTGACGGTCCAGAACAAATTTCTTGCAGCTTCAGCGAATCTGAGCTTCGCATCATCAGAACATATGTTCTTCAGATTTGATGCTACAGTGTTGAATCTGCTGATGAATCCATTCCAGATGACATCAGATTCTTGGGCATCCATTGTTGCTGAACACTTCTTCTGTACAGTACCTAAATACAAATGTATTTCTTGCAAAAAGGATTGAAATAAATGATTAACATTAAGTCTAGGCTTGGGATGTAACAGAGTCTCCAGTGTTATTGGTTTTGGTTGGGGAGTAGGTGGAAAAATGGATTTCTGAATGGAGATCAGAGGAGGAGGGTAGTATGGAATGAAAGGAATTTCAGGTTTATCAGGTTTGGATCTGTTTAAAGCATTTAACAGATTTGGTTTTGCTTTGGTGTGATAGGAAACCACATCAAAGGGTTTATTTGAGTAAGGTTGGAAGGCAAATTTTGAAGGTTCATCAGAAGCAACAGTTTTATCAGATGAAACTGGTATAGCTGAAGCAACAGCTTTGGCAGATTTAGCAGAATATGATATTGTTGCTAATGAACCTACATCTGACATGGATTGAATATATGTGAGAAGCACAGATGGAAGGGTTATTGTGAGTTTGGGTTTCAGGGGAGTGATAGAGTCAGATGGTTCAACTCTGTCATAAAAATCTTTGAGTTTGAAACCCTATGCAAGATTGTGAAATAGGGATGAGAATTGTGCACAAGAGATAGATGATCTTGGGTTAGATGTTGGGTTAGGATTTGGAATCAGGATTTCAGATGCTGGATTGGGTATGGGAGTAGGATCTGGAATAAGAGCTTTAGAAGATATAGAGGGTTCTGGTTGGGTTACCTCAGAGTCTCTGTGAGATGGAGAGATTAGAAAATCTGGGTGGATGTCAGATTCTGAGGAGTTTGATGAGGTGGTTGGTGTGCAGGAGGTAGAGGATACTTGAAACACAGTTTTTAGTGGTGTGACATTAAGAACTTCTGTCTCAAGAATGTTGGGTTCAGAAGGATTGGTTGATTCTGAAGGAATTTCAGAAGGTTTTGATGGGGGTTCAGATGTGGGTGGATCAGATGATATTTTTATTGGTTCAGATGAAACTGGAACAGATGTTATTTTTGTAGGTTCAGAAATAACAGGTACAGATGCAGTGGTTTCAGATGATTTTTGTGGTTGTTTTTCTTGTGGTTGCTTTTGTTGTTCAGAGGGCTTTTGTTGTGCAGATGGTTTTGTAGTTTGTTGTTGTTCTGTGGGTTGTTTATCTGATGGTTGTTTTTGTGGTACAGATGGTTTGGTTGGAACCTCTGGTTGTGGAGTCTGAATTTTTTGTTTTGTTGTTGTTGTTGGTTGTGGTACACATTGTTTGATTTGAATTTTTGGTTGAATTGTTTGTGGTACAGAGACTTTTGAAGTTTGAATTGTTTTTGTTGTTATTGGTGTTGGAACAGATGATTATTTTTCAGGTGAAATGGAAATTGGAGTAGAAGATTTTTGTGGTGATGGGGTAGAAACGTGAGGTGGAGCAGTAACAGATGTATTTTGTGTAGAGGGTGGTTTTGGAATAGACTTAACATTAGAATCATTTATAACAATAGGATTTGCAGAAGATACAAAAGTTTTAGTACCTTTGATCTTGATTCTTTTAGCTGGTACAGAATGAGTGGCTCTAGATTCTTTCCTCTTTAGCAGCTTCTGAGGATTTTCAGCAATCTTGGGCTTCTTTTGAACAGGTGCAACTTCTGCTTCTGGTTGAGTCCTCTTTCTTGGTGGTTCTTCTTCTTCTACAACAGGCAGTGGTTGTCTTGCACTCTTTATAATATCTGCAGGAACAGGCTTTCCTTCTTTCTTGCAATCATCAATGTATCTTACAACAATTTCCCTAGGTTCTTCAGCATAGAACAGAGGGTAATCAACTACAGGAGTTCTCTTCTGACTCAGTTCAGAAGTATTCAGCTTCTTGGGAGCTGTTGTGAGTTCTTCCACTATTTTAAGTCTCTGAAGACTTTTGGCATTCAGAGGCTTTCCCAAAATGAATTCCAATTCCTCTGTAACTCTAGCAGCGTACAGAGCAGTTACAAGTCCATTCTCAGTTAGAAGATCTAAGATTAACCTTCCAAAAGGAATCCAGGTTCTGATCTTCTATCCTTTTTCTTTCACATATTCTCTAGAGGCATTTATATGATTCCAAAGATGCATAAAGAGAATATATGGAAGATCTACCTTGGTGCTCTGATTGAGGCAATACATAAAGTAAAGTCGTTCATTATTGACATAGTCTGGAGAGTTTGTTGACTTCCTATGATGAATGCATCCCATGAAGATCTTAGCCCAGATCTTATAGTCAGGCTTCAGATCCTTGAACTTGTTAGAAGCTTGCCCAACAGTCATCACTTCTTCATACACTTCATCCATATCCACATGCCCAGCTGGCAAGTGTGAAACTCCATCTGTTTCATCATAGCCAATAAGTTTTCTAATCAGATCCTCTGTTATTATAATATCTTTGCCCAGAACAGAGGATAAAATAAACTTAGGGTAAACTGAAGCATGGATCCAGAACTCTTTCACAAGAAGGGGGTAAACTGGTCCAAAACGTCTATCAAAATACTTCACCCATCCTTGAGCACCTATGATGGAACGAAACTCAAAACCATTTTCAGCAAGTGAATCAAATTCCACCATTGATTCACACAGAACTTCCAGCTTTTCAACAGGGGTGAGCAAAGTTCTTTTTGGTGGAGAATAAGGAGTAACGCTCATGTTAGCAGAGGTAACTGCAGCCATTGTAGATTGAAATTGTGCAGCAGTTGATGATGAAGTTACCATTGAAGATGGTTTTGTCACACACTTAGGGTTTTTATGCAGAGAGAAGAGAAGATGGAAATGCATAAAATGTCTGAGATGTGAAAAGTGTGAATGTGAAGAGAAGAGATGTATTTATACTAAAACAAGTAGGCATACAAACAGTCAGAATTTGGCACGTTTGAACAAAGCATTAAATGAAAAGAATAAAAATCATTTCAAGCATTTATTGCTTCTGACAAATTGGGGGGGGGGGGGGAAATCAAGATTTTCACTATTCAAACTTCACCTCAAACGTCTCTTCAGTAGTGTACACGCCACCTTTGCAGATTTGGAGTGACACGTGTTTGCTTGCATGTGTTCTGAATTCTCTTGAGAAATGAAACGTTAACCAACATTCAGATCCTCTAAGGATTGTTAGTTCAGAGTTTCACAAAAATAATTTAAGAAAATAAATAAGCAATCAGAAGAAGTACTTCAGAGCATTAGGCATTTTTGCATCTGTAAAATTTGCTTCTGATAAATATTATTCTGGACAAAAATCCATACCAATATTTTTCAGAATCAATTTGAATCTATCTTCAACCAGGGGTTTTGTAAAAATATCTGCCCATTGATGATCTGTATCAACAAAGGCCAAATTTATGATTCCCTTCTGAACATAGTCTCTGATGAAATGATGCTTAATTTCTATATGTTTTGCCTTAGAGTGTAAAATGGGGTTCTTAGACAAACATATAGCAGAAGTATTATCACAAAAGATGGAAATGTTACTTTCAAATATTTGATAATCTTCTAGCTGACTTTTCATCCAGAGCATCTGCGTGCTACATCCAGCAGCAGCAATATATTCTGCCTCTGTGGTTGAGAGTGCAATTGTGGGTTGCTTCTTGCTGTACTAAGAGATTAGATTTCTTCCTAGAAAATGACAACTTCCATAAGTACTTTTCCTTTCCACTCTGTCTCCAGCGTAGTCAGCATCACAGAATCCAACTAATTTGAAATCATCAGATTTTCTGTAACACAAACCAACATTAGAAGTACCTTTCAGATACCTTAGAATCCTCTTGACAGCTGTCAAGTGTGATTCTCTAGGATCTGATTGGAATCTAGCACACAAGCATACACTGAGCAATATGTCAGGTCTAGAAGCAGTTAAGTAAAGAAGAGATCCTATCATACCTCTGTAGAGCTTCTGATCTACTTTCTTACTTACCTCTTCCTTGCCAAGTGAGCTAGTTGGATGCATGGGAGTCTTTGCCAGCTTGCTATCAGTCATGTTAAATTTCTTTAGAAGTTCTTTAACATATTTGGTCTGATGTATGTAAGTGCACTATGGAGTTTGATTGACTTGGATTCCTAGAAAGAATCTGAGTTCTCCCATCATGCTCATTTCAAATTCTGCCTACATACATTTAGCAAACTCCTTTCCCAGCATAGTATTGGTAGATCCAAATATTATATCATCCACATAAATTTGACAAATTAGAAGATCTCTCTTAATTGATTTACAAAAGAGTGTTGTGTCCACTTTGCCTCTGATGAAATTTTTCTCCAGAAGAAACTTGCTCAATCTCTCATACCAAGCTCTGGGAGCTTGTTTTAAACCATACAGAGATTTCTTAAATTTGAAAACATGATCTGGAAATTTTTCATTTTCAAAACCAGGAGGTTGGTGGACATAAACTTCTTCTTCTATAATACCATTAAGAAATGCACTTTTAACATCCATCTGATACATAGTGATGTTATTTTGTGCAGCAAATGAAATAAGAAGGCGTATAGATTCTAACCTTGCCACTGGAGCATAAGTTTTAGTGTAATCAATACCTTCTTGTTGACTGTACCCTTGAGCTACAAGCCTTGCCTTATTTCTTTCAACTTCTCCTTTCTCATTTAGCTTATTTCTGAAGACCCATTTTGTTCCAATTATATTGAATCCTTGTGGTCTTTGAACTAAATCC
Source organism: Lathyrus sativus (assembly GCA_963859935.3). Classification (NCBI taxonomy): domain Eukaryota; kingdom Viridiplantae; phylum Streptophyta; class Magnoliopsida; order Fabales; family Fabaceae; genus Lathyrus; species Lathyrus sativus. The sequence goes on along the minus strand of OZ012738.1, from coordinate 556,814,467 downwards.
CATACATCATTTCTGGTGAATTGATTTAACTCTTCTTGCATGGCAATAATCCAATCATTGTATTGCAGAGCTTCATCCACAGAAGATGATTCAATTTTTGACACCAGTCCAAATAATGACGCTTCAGATGATGTTAGAAAGGTTCTTGTTCTGATGGGATCATCTTTCTTTCCAATAATAACATTCTCTGGATGAGAAGCTTTAATTCTGGATGATGATCCTCTAACAGTTGATTCTTCAGAAATGTTTAGATTGTTCATCTGAGACATTAAATGAATAGCATCTGGCATTGCTTCTGGTTCCTTCACTTGAGCTTTGTCTGCTCCTGGGACTTCAGAGTCTGTGAAGACTACTTCTCTATCTGCAGAGTTTTCAGACTGCTTTGGCTTTTTATTGCCAAGCTTATCATCAAATCTAACATGAATAGATTCTTCCACAATCTGTGTCTCAGTGTTGTATACTCTGTAGCCTTTAGAGCGTTCAGAATATCCAAGCATGAAACACTTCTGTGCTTTGGAATCAAACTTGTTCAAATTTTCCTTAGTATTTAACATATAACAAATACATCCAAAAGAATGAAAATATGAAATGTTGGGCTTTCTGTTCTTCCATAGTTCATATGGAGTCTTCTCCATAAGAGGTCTTACAGACACTCTGTTTTGAATGTAACAGGCTGTGTTGATTGCTTCTGCCCAAAAGTGTTTTGCCAGATTTGTCTCATTGATCATGGTTCTGGCCATTTCTTGCAGAGTTCTGTTTTTCCTGTCTACAACCCCATTTTGTTGTGGAGTTCTAGGACAGGAAAAATCATGAGCAATGCCATTTTCATTAAAATATTTTTCAAAATATTTATTTTCAAATTCACCACCATGATCACTTCTGACTTTTATAATTTTGAAATCTTTTTCATTCTGGACTTGCTTGCAGAAGTCAAAGAACACAGAATGTGACTCATCCTTGTGTTTTAAGAACTTTACCCATGTCCATCTAATATAGTCATCAACAATGACTAATCTATACTTCTTGCCTCTGATGGATGCAGTTTTCACTGGTCCAAACAGATCAATATGAAGTAATTCTAGTGGTCTGGAAGTAGAAACAACATTTTTTGGTTTAAAAGATGATTTTGAAAACTTCCCTTTTTGGCATGCTTCACAAAGAGCATCTGAGGTGAACTTCAGATTAGGAAGTCCTCTGACAAGATTAAGTTAATTAATCTGAGATATACGTCTCATATTAATATGGCCCAATCTTCTATGCCAGACCCATTGCTCTTCATTAACAGACAAGAGGCATTTAACATTCTGAACTTTAAGTTCTGAAAGATTTATTTTATAAATGTTTTTTTTCCTCTTACCACTAAATAGAATAGAGCCATCCTTTTGACTAATAGCTTTACAACATTTTTGATTAAAGGTAATATCATAACCATTGTCACTTAATTGACTTATGGACAATAAGTTATGCTTTAACCCTTCAACAAGTAAAACATTAGTAATAGAGGGATGTTTACCATTTCCAATGGTGCCAGAACCAATGATCTTTCCCTTCTAGTTCCCTCCAAACTTTACATCACCTCCAGATCTAAGCTCCAGGCTTTGGAACATAGACCTTTCTCCTGTCATGTGTCGTGAGCATTCAGAGTCCAGGTACCATGATTGGCGTCCTGACCTTGCTGCTAAGAACATCTGCAACAGGAATTATTTTACTTTTAGGTACCCAGATCTTCTTGGGTCCTTTAGGGTTAGTGGCTCTGAAGGTTTGTCTAAACTTCTGTTTTTCAACATAAGGTTTATTCTGACTAGCCTTAGATTTAAACACATGAATATTCTTTTCAGAGCGTGTTTGTTCAATATCATTCAAGTGACCAAATTTAAAGTGTGAATATAAAGGAGTTTTCTTGATGATAATTTTATCAACAGGTTTTGGATTTAAATCTATTCCTGAGGAGGATTCATATCCAATACCTTTTCTGTTATTTCTGCTAACTCCATAGATCATAGAAGCCATTTTGCTTCTGTCTATGCTTTTAGCAAGAAACTTCTGAAAGCTATAATCATATTTTTCCAAAATATTTTTACATTCAGATTCAGCTTCAGAATCAGAGTTTTGTTGAGCTAATTCAGAATCAGTTTTCAATTTTAAGTTCTTTTCATTTAGCTCAGCTACTTCTGATTTGAGAATATTATTCTCAGATACAAGATTGCTTTGGCGCTTCTTGTATTTGAGCTTAATATTGTTATAGCTTTTCAGAACTTTTGATAACACTTTGATAAGTTCTTCTTTAGTAAGTTTGGCCATTACCTCTTCAGCGTCAGAGTCAGATTCAGAGTCAGATTCAGATCCTGAAGTTCCTTCCTCCTGATCTTCTATGTCTGCCATCAAAGCTACATTGGCACACTCTTCTTCTGACTCAGATTCAGATTCAGATGTATCTGAATCATCCCAGGTGCCCATCATAACCTTTTTCTTCTTATCAAATTTTCTTTTAGGCTTTTCTTTCAACGCCTTTGGACATTCATTTTTGTAATGTCCAGGTTCTTTACACTCATAACAGACAACCTCCTTTTTGCCAGATCTTCTGTGTCCAGAAGATTCTTTTCTTTGGTCAGACTTTCTGAAGTTTCTGAACTTCTTTCCTTTATGCTTCCAGAGTTTGTTTATTCTTCTGGACAGCATGGATAGTTCATCTTCATCTTCAGATGAGGATTCTTCAAAGCTTTCCTCTATTACCTGCAATGCTTTAGCAGATTTATTAGATTTTAAAGTTACAGATTTACCTTTATTTTGAGGTTCATCTTCCTCAAGTTCTATTTCATGACTTCTTAGTGAACTGATCAGTTCCTCCAAGGAGATCTTGTTCAGATCTTTAGTCATCTTCAGCGCTGTCACCATAGGTCTCCATCTGGTGGGTAAGCTTCTGATGATCTTTTTCACATGATCAGCAGTAGAGTATCCTTTGTCCAGAACCTTTAGTCCAGCTGTAAGTATTTGAAATCTGGAGAACATAGCTTCAACATATTCAGATTCTTCCATCTTGAAGGCTTCATACTTCTGGATCAGAGCCAGAGCCTTTGTTTCCTTGACTTGAGAGTTTCCCTCATGAGTCATCTTTAAGGATTCAAACATGTCAAATGCAATTTCCCTGTTTGTAATTTTTTCATACTCAGTATGAGATATTGCATTCAACAATATTGTTCTGGCCTTGTGATGATTTCTAAATTCTTTCTTCTGAGCATCTGTCATAGATTTTCTGTCTATCTTCTTTCCATTCCCATCTGTGGGATGAACATATCCATCTATGACCAGATCCCAAAAATCAGCATCATATCCAAGGAAAAAACTTTCAATTCTGTCTTTCCAATTATCAAATTTCTCCCCATCAAACATAGGGGGTTTGGTGCTGATTCTGTCCCTTTCTTCATATTTGTTGTTAATGTTAGACAGTGTATTATCAGCCATAGTAACAACCAAATATATATCAAAGTATTTCTCTTTGGATCTTTACTGTCACTGTTAAGTGGTAGCACACACAGAACCGGAGCTCTGATACCAACTGAAGGTGAGATAATACTTAGAAGGGGGGTTGAATAAGTATGAAGATTAAAACTTAGAAATAAAAACTCAAGTATTTTTATCCTGGTTCGTTGAACTCAACTACTCCAGTCCACCCTTCCTAGAGTGATTTGCCTTTCTCAATCAAGGACTTAATCCACTATTTAATCAACTGATTACAATAGTAAGCACTTAGAACCACTGTTCAAAGTCTTCTCAAGAACTACTGATCCTAACTGGATCTTCTTAAGGATTACAATCAAATGTAAAATCAATACAAGTGTTTAAGATTGCTTCTATAAAGCTTTATCATAACTGTGATTTTTCACTTAACTATTTAGAACAAAGAAATAAATTCTTAGAATGAATATGAATAGTATGAGAGCTTGAGTATTTGATTTCTTTTCAACAAAAACGTCAACTGAAGAATTTGGTGAAGTCTTGCTTTTATAGGCAGCTGATCCAAGGTGAGCTTCACGTTGAGAAGAGTGTCCAAAAGGTCTGAGCTTTTTTTGTCTTCACATCAAGTGACCTTTCCTAGAAGAAGAAAGCACAGAATAATCCTTTTTGTCTGTGTTCTTGTGTCTAGCATAAATAAGGAAAGAGACGTTTGGTTCACTCCAACGGATATAAACTTTGAATATTTCTTCTTCAGTTTTCAGCAAATTCATCAGAGTCTAATTGGGTCAGAGTCTTTTGACAATGATCAGAGTTTTGCTGAATCAGAGTCTTCTGCAGTAGGTGCGCTTTTAGCGTGTTTAAGATCAGAGCATATTTGATACAGAGCTTCAGTACTGGCAGCTTTAGTACTTTCAAAATCTTCTGTAGAAACTATGCTTTGAAAAACTCTTCATACAAAATTCTTTGGTTCAGATGCTTCTGACTTGCTTCAGATTCTTCTGGAGCTTCTGCTTCAGAATCTTCTGGAGGCTACGCTCAGGATCTTCTGTTGGCAGCAATCAGAATCTTCTAATGGATGCATCTGGCGCTTCAGAGTCTAGCTAATTTCTTGTGTTCAATTCTGATTTGCTTCTGGAGTGTTAATTCCTTTACTATCTGCAGTAAAAACTCTCAAGCAAATTTTAGAGTATATAATTCTTAAATACAAAATTTCATATTAGTTATCATCAAAACATAGAGATATTATTAAGAACCAATCTGTGTTCTAACAGACTTTGCCCCTGATAGGATCACTTGACTAAGTTTCTCGATTGTTTGAAAATTCCTTAGAGGAAAGCCAGTTTGCAAACAAAAATATTCATATGAACATGGTAATGCAAAGTTCATGCAACTTTTGAAATCAAAATTATTTTTGAAAGATGAAAAATAAATGAGTCTTTGGTTAGAACGCGGCGGTCCAGGACACTCAAAGTTTAATATAGGTATACAGCCAAAATAAATGATTCACAAAGATCTTTAGGAGCCAACTTACGCAACCTTGTTGTAGCATGCTTTCAAAATATCCTTGTTTCAATTAGGTCTTTTGAGAGTTGTAACGTGGCCTGGTTCACGGTTCATGAAACAAAGGATAAAGGCTCAAAATTTGTTTGTTCCCACCCGATCTACGTGAAAATCTTCAGTCCTACGCTCAATTAACTCATATTATGCATTCAGGTTCCTATATGTTAGGAATTGCACTGATGGTAGCAGGGATGGTTCAGAAGTCAAGGGACCTATGAAAAGGCAGCCACTGCTTCTTTACAACATATGGTTCTTTTGACATTGAGGATTTTCAGGGTAAGGATTTAAAGAAAGAAACTCCAACTTCTAGGCTCGAAGGGGTGACAAGGGGATAACTTCCTTATTTCTCCAGTGTTTGGAAGTTGAAACAATGCCTCACATCGTCAACAAGGATTGATTGAAAGCATACTGACAGCAGTTATGGGTATAACGTTTTCGTCATCCTCCCTCCAATCTTTGCATATCAAGAATTTGGACAAGAAGTAAACATTTGAAAGATAAAGTGTAAAGATGCCAATAATAGATAAAAAAAATTAAATCAAAAGTTGCAATGCTCAGTTCATTAATGTAAAAGTACAAACATAATTCGAAAGCAAATAGTTAATGTAACAATAAGGAAAGTACAAACAACGAGAAACAAAGGTCTAATGACTAAATCCATGAGTCGTCCTGTATGAAACACAAACAATCCGCTGGGAAGCTTCACTTTTGATGCATTGCAAAGGATTCTTCTGGACATTTGGAGGATTATCCGCAAAATCAAGTATTCCTTCTCTGATCAATTCGCGCAATCTAGCCTTCAATGCAAAACAATGCTCCAAGTCGTGGCCTAAGACACCCTCATGAAAAGCGCACTGGAAATCAGCCCTAAATCCAGCTGGAGGAGGATTAGGAGGAGGTGGTAAAGCCCTTGTAGTGATCAGCCCTCGTTGAACCAGGTAAGGATAAAGTTCTGTGTAAGTCATGGGAATAGGATCAAATTGGTCCCTATTTCGAGACTGGTCTTGTCTAATAACTGGACGTTGAGCGGTCTGAGCTGGCTGTGGAGCAACAACAGCTTGAGATCCCTGGCGAGGCTTTCTTGATTCAGTTATGACAGCATTGGTCTGCTCGTCCTTCCTCTTATGGAAATTCCCATAGGATTTCTTTGCACCATTAGAAGATTCGGCAGCTTTGGATACCTTCCCATTTTTCAAACCTTCTTCTAACCTTTGGCCAATAGTCACCAGATCTGTAAAGCTTGAAGAGACACTCCCAATCATCTTTTCCCAATAGAAAGGAGACAAAGTATCCATGAATATTCCTGTCAGTTCCTTTTCTGCTATAGGGGGTTCGAATTGGGAAGCTAACTCCCTCCAACGCCGAGCATACTCCTTGAACGACTATTTTTCCTTCTGAGACATACTTTGAAGCTGACGATGATCGGGATCCATCTCCAAATTGTATTTGTATTGCTTCATAAAAGCGTTGACGAGATCTTGGAAGCAGTGGACACTGTTATGCTCTAAGTTCATATACCATTTAAGAGAAGCACCACTCAAACTATCCTGAAAGCAATGGATGAGCAACTTCTGATTGTTGGTGTAAGCTGCCATCTTTCGGAAGTACATGACTAGATGGGCTCTTGGACATGAATGACCTTGATACTTCACGAACTCAGGAGTCTTGAACTTGGCAGGAAAAACAAGACCAGAAACTAGGCACATATTATCGGCATCAACATTGAAGAAATCAGTACCCTCGACAGCTTGGAGTCTCTTGTTTATGATCTGAAACTATTCACGGGTGATCTCAGGCTCAACAAAATCTTTTTGAACACCGGCAACATTGTACTCATAGGGAGGATTCTCAACGGGAGCTTGGATAGTCTGATTAACCGTGTGGACCACGGTTGGGCCTCGGTAAGGACAGGAGCTTGAAAAACCGGTCTGACAGCCTGACCAATCATAGCAGCAGATGCAACAGGTGGAGAGTAGTTAGGAGGTAAACCAAACTTAGGCCAACTAGAGGGCGGCAATGAAACAAGAGGTGAATCAACACTTGAAACTTCCTGAATGGCAGTCCTCTGAGGTGGCTCTCCTTTGGCAATCAACACTTGAAGCATCTCGGTAAGCCTGGTCATGCCTGCTTTCAACTCATCAATCTCCATTCGGACCTCCGCATTATGTTCCTCTTGTTTTGACATTTGGCGTCTATAGTTAGCTCTAGTCTGATATCTGTGTCGAGGAATCAGCTTGACGACTCAACGGAACACTGGAAGATAAAGATAACTGGACATGAGAAACCCGGGGAAAGATGCCATGCAAGACATGATGCTAATGCAATGCAATAGTTTCAAGAACTTCAACGGTCGATTGAAAACATTTCTTTTTTTAGGAAAGTTGGAAACGATTTTAAACTTTGAAATGTAGGACTTTTGAATTCGCAAAGGACTGTTGAATTCCTTGAAACTAGGAATGATGTTTTATGAATGCCATGCACAAATACACACAAACAACAAAGTCCTAGGTTAGAAGAATAATGAATGTAGTTAAGGTCTACCCTTCCCAAAAGGTATGTACTATGGGGTAGTTGTACCTGCAGAATAAGGTTCTAAAGAGGTGCTCAAAGTCATCAGTCCATCTTTCGGATATTATCAGTTTCTCAATTGACTCGGTGGTTAATAATATCCTCGAGAGAGAGCCTCTTTTGAGTGTAGTATCACGTAGCAACTATTTTGGTAATATTCCCTCATAGTCCTTGCACTACGTCCTAGATAAGGCCAAAGTGGTGTTAAGGTACTACGGTCCCCAGTATCACGGACTCCAATCGACAATAGTAAAAGTTTTCACGAATACTCGTTCAACCGAACCATTTTCGAAAGGGTCTCAACTGAGTGGTGATTCTCAAGTCAGCTTGGTCGGGAATCACTCCCTATAAGCCTCGTTGAATATATCACCTTCCTATAATAATGTCACTAAAGTCCGGGTGTAGGACTTATCTCACAACAAAGATACCCCAAGCAAGGTATAATATATACAGATAATAAAATAAAATAGAAATATCATACAATAAACAAAATAGGGGCAACCCTTAAAAATTAGGAGAGTCCCCAGTGAAGTCGCCATTTTCTGTTGCGGTTAGAATATGATATCAAATTATTAATTAATTTGAATCGCATCTTTAGTTCACAACCGCTCTTTGATTTATCCGAAGGAAAAGGTCAAAAGAGGAAAACCTAATTTTGCATCGTAAAGACAATGCGGGGAGAGATCTAGGTAAGGGGTTGGTTAAGCTCAGGGAAGGTACTAGCACCCTAAACTTCTGTAGTACTCTACAGGAACCTTTTGTTTATTGTATGCTTTTTTTATATTTTATTATATGCTTTAATATATATATTGACCTAAGGGATAGAGTGACCTAAAGACCTAAGGGTTAGTCCTAAGTTTACTCGGCAAGACGTCGCATCTTGTGCCTACATATCCTGACGGGAATGGAATCAGAGTAATTGTAGTTCCCCTCAAAAGGGAGGTTAGAAACTTCTTGACTGTGGTCAAGGTTTCAATGGGGAATAAACGTATCTTAAGGACACGCTTACGTGGAGTCTTAAAACTCCTATTTCTACGTTGAATTTGTTAAATGAAATTAGGGTTAAATTAGGGATTCCACGGCGGGAAACCCTAAACAGAGTACTGCGAATCTTTGACCTAATGCTAGGGTAAAGGGCATTTTCGTCCACAGCGGGACACCTAGGCTATTAGGGTTTTTGAAACGGTCAAAAATTAGGGTTATTGACTCGGCGGTCAAACGGCTAGACCTAATTCTTTTGGAGGGTTTTAACGGTAAATTATGCAAACATGGCAAGATATTATATGGTAGAAATTAAAATGCAGAAAGTAAAGAAAGCGGAAAAAGCGTCGCGACGATCACTCGCGTAAATTACAAATCCCCAAAAAATACGAAATAAAAAATAAACCGCGACCATGGCCTCGCGTAAATTACATCCATGGAAAATGCAAGAATAATAATGAAATAAGAGCGACGATTGCCTCGCGTAAATTACAACTATAAAATGGAGTGCAAAAAATAAAGGATCAACAAACTATACAACTGAGAAAAAAATGTTAGGAACGTCATAAATTAGAAATCTAAATTTTTTTTTAATTACAATTTATTAAAAACTAAATTAACTATAAATCATAAAAAAACTGCTACTAACTATAAATTATAAAAAAAAAAAAATACTAACTATAAGCTATTAAAATGTTTTTAATTATTAGTCATCAGAAAAAATATAATTTCAAGTTATTAAAAAATAAACTAATTATAAGTTATAAAAATAGTTTTTAATTATAAGTTTTATATAGATATATATATAGATTTTTAAAAAGGTTTGTAGTAACTTTAACTAAATAATGATTTTAATTTACAAACTTAGATTTAAATTTTAAAAAGGTGGTTTAAGTTTGGAAAAAAATTTAGTTTTAAGAAAAGATTTTAATTTTGGAAGAAAAAAAAACTTTAAAAGAGGTTTTAACTTTAATAAAAGAGTTTTAAATCTTGTTCAAAAAAAAAGCTTTAATGTTGAATAAAAGGTCTTAATGTTAGCTTTATGTTTCTTTTGTTGTATTTCTTTTTTTAAAAATGGTTTAATTAAAAATAATGCACTAACCTCTAAAAAAAGAATTTTGGTTCAAGAGGAGTTTTAATTAAGAAAATTCATTTTAATATTAACTAAATCTAAAAAGTTAGGAAAAACTTACGGTAACGGCGACAGATTCTTGAGATGAGATTTGAAGCAGTTCCGGAAGGAGGACAATGATGAGAGCTTGAGCTTCTCTGAGTCGCGATGATGATGATTAACGAAGGAAGCTCCGTCTTCTTCTTCGAAGAACCGTCCCTTTTTTCTCCTTCTGGGTTCGTGGGTTCCTCCTTTCTTCTGATAAGTTGTGAGAACGGCCGCCGTTTTTTCTTTTTTCCCTTCTCCCTTTTTTCTCAAATGCAACTCATGTTTATATAGGTAACAAATTAGGGTTAACTCTAACCTAATGCCCACATTAAAGCCCAACTTAAAGAATTAGTCAAAACTAAATAAAATTTAAACAAATTAAAACAAACTTAAAACCCTATTTATTTACTAAACATTAAAAACATTATAAAAAGAATAAAAAAATTTCTAATATTTTTAACTTTATGATTTTTGGATGTTTTTATGAATAATATGAAAAAAAAAAGTGAAAAAATAATATTTTTTTTAAAATAATTTAAATAAAATACGAAAATAATAATTAAATAATAAAAAAAAACTATTTTGTTTTTCTTTTTTTTCTTTTTTTTTTTATGAAAATAGAAAAGTTAGAATAAAAATAAAAGAAAAAACAAAAAATGAAGAAGGTGTGATTCGAACTCTCGACCTCTCACACTCACAACTCCTCACACACGGCTCTTGCCAATTGTGTCATTTTATTCATTTGAAATAAAGTGGCACTAGAAACCATGTAAAGGTAGGACAAATTTGGGGTGCAACACTGGTCCAAATAATTCGTTAAAGTCAGAATCCAAAATCCGTCGTTTGAAATATTTAGTTTTGGACCTGGTTTTTTATGTTTTTCGACCCAGTTTGGTTAAAACCAGAAGTGTTGATGTTTTCTTATACCTAGCAGCCGTACTACTTTCACTTTACCTTCTTGTTACGAATTTCATTGTATTTTGTACGATTTTCATGGAAAACTAATTCCCAAGACAAATCATGCTGCTTACGGGTTCCATCATTTTGAGGTTATTATGATACCAATTAATTTGATTTCTGTTCAATTGTTTTTATGAAATCATTTGTTTAATTTTATTGCAATCATTTGCTTAATTTGATTGTGTTCATAGGATAGAATTGATTAAATTCGATTTTATGCATGTTCCTAAATTTAATTGCGTGTTATCGTTTGCTTAATTCGTTAACTCGTTATATTCTTAACCGTTTGCTTAATTCGGTAACAGGAATATAATTCCTATGATTTTAATAAGCGCTTGTCTGATTAATATTATAATCGAATAGGATTGAAGCCGCTTAAGGATTGGTTTTATAATAGCCGATGATAAGTCGGAATCCGAATCAATAGGATTAGCCGTTTTAGCTTAATTAATAATCACTTATTTAAATCACTTTTTCTCTTGTTTTATAAATCAAAACTTAAAGCCCCCCATAAACATTTTCTTTAGTTGGTTGAAATAATACAAGAATCCTTGTGAGAACGATACTCGAGTTGTCATTACCGTTACTACTGTGTTCAAAAATACTCGTTTTTTATCCGTGCGTGACAGCGGATCACAAAGCAAATATAGCCTCAAATGCCAATGTGCGACCAGTGTTAGCAAATAAAATAGATTTCCCAATCAAGAACTTAGAACTCAAACCCTTGAGGCCTCCCTTAAACATCAGATTAACATTTATATCATATTTCATCAAATGGGTGGCTGCAACAATATATTGGAGCTTAAGAACTTCCTCCAAACCAGTATAAGGAACCTTATCAGAAACTGGTATACCCAACAGATAAGCATACTCTTCCAAGGTTGGCCTGAGCTGATAATCAGAAAAGATAAAGCATCAGTAGATAGGATCATAAAATTGCACAAGGGTGTTCAGAATTTTGTCTTCAATGTTGGTAGAAATAACAAATAGAAATCTCCCATAATGAGATCTGAAGCCTGAACGATCAACTACCAAGGACACTAGCTTTCTCAACTTTGTAAGATCGGGAGCTCGGAACCTGTACTTTTGAGTGTTCTCCTTCCAATGTCCATAATCACAATATCTGCGATGTTTGCAAAAGAAAATCTCTGAGATCCTTAAAAATTGACTGAAACAAAATGCCCATGAATGCATGAGTGCAAGATACAACACCCACAAACAAGATCAAACAAAGCACATGGGTTCAAAGGTTTGGCGCGAGCATGGAGCCAAGGTAAGAACAAACCCACAATGGGATGTACTAAGGTTATACCAACACCTGTAGAACAAGGTTCTAAGAAGTTCCCAGAGTCATAATTCCATCTTTTGGATATTATCAGCTTAAACGACTACTCGTCGGCCAACAATATTCTCAAGAGAAACTCATCTAAGTATGGTATCGCGTAATAACTAATTCAAGTCTACACCTGAATAGCCGCCAAACCACGTCCTAATAAGGCCAAGATGGGTTAAAGGGTTCTAAGGTCCTCAGCTTCTCAAGCTCTCAGATCGAAAAAAAGTAATGTCAATTACGACTACTCGTAAGACATCAGTAATTCCAAAGGGGCATCCATTGAGCGGGGGATCTCAAGTCAGCTTAGTAAGGACTACTCCACGTAAGCCAATAAGACTATACCACCCTCCTATCATAAGTCCACTCAGTTCAGTGTATAGGAGTTATCTCACCACACAGATCACCAGACACTAAACAGAACAAGCAATAACAAAAAAATCAAACAAAAATGATAAATAAATCAAAGCCGGTGAAACCCACTAGGAACCAGAGACTCTGGGTTCAATCCCCAGCAGATTCGCCACTTTTTTGTAGAGAGAAACTTGTGAGTCTAAGCTATTTATTAACTTAACTCAAAATGCAAGACTCGCCACCACACTTTTATTTTATCCAAAAGGAAAGGAAAAATAGCGAACAAAACCTAAACAAGTTCTAAAACAAGAACAAATAACAGAGACTGGGTAAGGGGTTGGTTGTGCAATGAGAATGTGTTAGCACCCAAAACGTCTATAGTACTCTTTAGGAGCCCTTTGAAAAATCTACGCTTTTTGGTTTGAAAAAGGTTTGTTGGAAATGAGATTGGGGAGATCATAAGAGAATTATATTTTTTAAGATTTTTGTGTTTGGAGAGACTTGTCGCCTCATCCCTACGTATCCACAAAGTGCAATATAGGATCAAAACCTCGTAGTTCATGGTATAAATATCAAAAATTTGGTTTGTTTAGATTGGTTTTTAAAAGTAAAGACAATTCGTCATTTTAAGGAGAAAACTACGACTAGTCACCCACAAGTATAAGACAACATTTGCATCACCTAAAGATGAAGGGTTTTTGCTTGGATTAAAATCAACAAGTCTATCACTCAACATCTAGGTGGAAAATTTAAACATCTTAAATACTATGGGAAATAGTAGAATTATATCTCAACTATGAAAATGACTCATATCTAAACTTTTTGAAAAAAATTTAAGAGAAAAAGTGCACAAAGGCACAAAAAGTTTGAATGAGGTGAAGTGTTTTTTATATCTTTTTGAAATTGGTCAAAATATGATTAACATTGATTTACATTTATTAAAGAAAACAAAGTTTGAAAATCACTTGACAAAAGTCAAGGTTTTTTATGAAAACGGTTTTAAGTTTGAAAACAAGAAGGTTTTTGAAAAAAGGGAGAAGATTTTTAAGTTTTAAGAAGGGGAGGAGATGAAGTGACTATCCTAAAAAGAAAAATAAAAGCTAGAGATAAGAAGGATCTAACTAAAATGTAGCACACTCCATAGCAAGCCAAATAAGAATTCCATCCATCTTGAAGCATAAGCAAATGAACAAGTCAAATAAAGGCAAAGATCAATAATACTCCAAGCAAAGGGAAAGAGACCCAATTATAAGTCCAAGGTCCAAGAATAGTTCAAAAGGTCCAAGGTCTAAGGTATAAGAATAGTACAAGAGCATAACAATAAAATTAAGAGCACCAAATTTTTTAGAGGTTTGATCCTTTATTAGTGTTTTGAATAAGATATGGTCCAAGTGGACAAAAGAAAAATGACATGAATATAAACAAATGGTCCAAATGGATAAAAGAAAAATAACTGAAGCATAAAAAATGATATGAGATGATAATAATGGAGCATAAAAATAAAAGAGAGATAGGGAGCGAGAAAGAAACATAAACAAAATTAGCACAGTGACATTGTTATGAGTTAATGATTAGTTGTTAGAATAAATGACCAATAATGGTTAACTCATGCACATAGACCAAAGTTAATGAAGACTCATTAGAGGATTGATAAAATCAAAGCCTCCTAACAACAAGTTTCATAGGTAATAGACCTAAGACAAATAATCAACCATACTTGGACTTTCTAACATAAGTCCGAGTCATAAATGATCATTTTCCGATTAAGGAACAATTTAGCGCTATGTTAAGCAATCGTAATCAGGTTTATGTAGAAACCACGACTATCTGAGGTCGGTCGATAAAAATATTAGTGTTAATGTAGGATAGAGAAGTGATATGTAGATCACTCTCTGAAAGCAATATCGCACAAAAAAAATAGGTAATGATCTCATCTTCATCAAGAACTTGAAATAAATTCAAACGATATCAAAGATTTTCATCGATCAAAAGAAAAAAGAAGAGGAGAGGGAATTCCAAATTGAATTACAGTTCAAGATCATTCCATTTTTAAGTTCATCCACTCATCTTGGTGGATTAAAGCACTAAACATATCATTAACTCAAAGCACCTAAAATAAATTGAACAATTCACTTTAAAGATAGATTTGAGTTAATGAATGTTTATCCAACTTCATCTACACCCTAAGTCCAATGAATTTAAAGAGGAAAATGACCTTTAAAAGTGTATTCCAAGGCAAAAACACAAAAGAGAATGGAAGAAGAAGAAAAAGAAGGAGAAAGAACCAAAACAGCCCCAAAAACAAGCAAAAATCACCTTCTGGACACTAGTTAACAGATTAACCATTTGTAATGTAAATTTGGTTAATCTATTAACTAGTGTAAAATTTCAAATCTGGGCGCAAAAACTAACTGTTAATCGATTAACCATTTTTTGCATGTTTTTGGTTAATCGATTAACACTATAAAAACAGCAGAAAATCAATTTGAAAGTTGCAAAATCCTTGATCAATCATTTCTTCAAACATCTCATGATCTAGGATGCAATTATGCACAAAAATTCAAGTAAAACAACAGCAAGTACCACCAATAAAAAACAATTTTTAAGATCCAAAGATCAAGCAATAAGAATCAACAAGAGATCACATCATGAAGGATGGATCAAGAACAACAATGGTTGAATGAGAGTTTACCACTTCAAATCTGAAATTTCTTCAAATAACTTCAAGAACCACAATCCAAAGTCTTGATCTACTGAAATTGATGATGAAAAAGTGAATGGATGAAGGTTTAACTCAAAAATTAGTAAGTTCTAATGATGAACTTACTAACTTTCAAAGAAAGAAAGAGCTTTGGTGAATTTTGTAGTTGAAGAAAATTGAGAGAGTCAAGAAAGAATTTGACAAGGTGAATTTGGCTATCAAAATCTTGTAAAATGAATGAAATGAGACCTCTATTTATATGATTTATGCTTGGAAATTTTGGTGGTTTGGAATTTGGTTTGGAACCAAAATTAGGCTTGGAATTTGAATTTGGAGGAAAATTAATGATCAAATGGTGATTAGTGAAGGTGTATGGTGGGAATCAATTATGATAAGATGGAGGAATAAAAATGAAGTGATCTATAATATTCTCATGATGAGACATTTTAATTTGGTGCCAAAAATTCTGCAGAATTTGAATTTTTGTCAATTTTCACAAAATGCGCATGGTTAATCGATTAACCATTTGCATGTGCAAATGTGTTAATCGATTAACACTGTGAAAATTTTCCTTTTGATGTGTTGTCTTGGCTCTGGCTCGATTTTTCTGACTTGTCAAAGAAGGCATGGAAATAAGCACATGAACCTTAGAGTCTATTGAATAATAATCAATCAAATCTTGGAAACCCTTGATCTGATGATTTTAAATTGTTTGCAAATCAACTTTGACTTTTTCAGATGAATTTATTCGAGTTGAGGGACTGGTATTTGATATCCTTGATCCAAATTCTTCCTGAAAAAGAGTTAGTAAAGAAAAAGAAAACAAACATATTTTTGGAGTTTAATCAATGGTTAGTAAACATAAACATAAATAAATATCAAACAAACAAGAAAACAAGGGTGCTCTGTGATCTCTCAAGAATAAACACACAGAGGAAGACAAGAGAGCCAAAGCTTGTGATCTTGTTTGTGGTATGAAATGCAAAAATGATATGTGGGATCTTAGAGGTAAAAATTAGGGTATTACACATTCTATGACACGTGCTTCTTCATATTTGATGAGTGTCATTGGGGAAATTTGATACCCTGCAAACAACAACTTTTTATTTTCTTTTTTAGATAGTGTGTGGCATGCTGGGGCAAATATTTTTTATTTCATATATCTTTTGGGGCTAACTATTGTCGTATATCCATCACCACCATATCTTCACAGGATTTCTTAGTATCTTTTATCATACCTTTAATGTTTAGAAGTGTTCCAATCAACCTATCACATATATTTTTCTTCATATGCATCACATCAAGACAATGTCTTACGTCGAGACTAGACCAATATGGAAGATCAAAGAACACCAATCTATTTTTTCAAATATTTTATCCACGGGCCCTTTTCGTTTATTTCTAAAGAAAATATTAATGTGTTGTTGTGTTTTATAAACTTCCCTCTAGGTTAAGGGATTTGGAGTGGTACCAAACTTCTGTTTTTCATTAAAAATCTTCCACTATCTACGACATGGATGATTAGGTCTTAGAAATTTTTGATGCCCAAGGTAAACAGTATTTTCCATTTTGTAATTGATGGAAGCATGTATCATCTTCACATATAGGACACACTTTATGGTCATTGACGTTGTACCCAGGAAAATTATTGTATGCAGGAAAGTCATTGATTGTGAAAAACAACATGGAACACAAATTAAAGTTATCACTTGTATATGCATCATAAACATCAACAATAGCTTCCTCCCATAAAATTCTTAAATCTTCAATCATTTGCATTAAATAAACATCTATGTCATTCTCTGAATGTTTTAGACCCGAAATCATCATTGATAACATCATATATTTGCGCTTCATGCACAACCATAGAGATAGGTTGTAAATTATAAGAAGAACAGACCATGGAGTATGGTTAGTACTGAAATTACCAAATGGGTTCATTCCGTTGGTGGCAAGTCCAAACCTAAGGTTCTTTGACTCAAGGGAAAAATTTGGAAACAACAAATCAATTTTCTTCCATTACAATAAATCAACTACATGGAAAAATTTTCCATCACATACTGTTTCATCTGCATGCTATCTAGTATTTTTTTTGTCATTTACATTAGCAAACAGTCTCTTGAACCATTGAATTATCGATAGGTATCACATCACCTTGGAAGAAACACCCTTTCGAGTTACACTATCATCATCTTCAACACCATTGCCCTTCTGCTTAAAATGAGACTCCCCACACCTCAGGAACTCCTTCAAGTTTTCATTCTCTTTCCTATAAAATATGCAATCATTACGACATGTATGTATTTTGACATAGTTCAAAGCCATTGGACACAATATCTTCTTGGCCTCATAATTATAATTCGATAACGTGTTACTTTTTGGAAGTATTTCTTACAACAACTCAAGCCATTTAGTGAAACTTTTATCCGTCCATCCACCTCTTACCCTAAAATTTAATAGTTTTAACACAACTAACAATCTTATAAATTTTTTTCATCCCAGATATAACGACTCTTCCATGTCTCTTTGCAAAGTTTCTTCCACACGAGCTTTCTTAAAAGCATCTACTTCAATATCATGAATCATATGTCATTCATAAATTCATCAACTTTAACTCTATGTGAAGCATGTCGTATTTTTGTCCCTTCGCCATGCCATACTAATTTCGTGTAATTTGAAATAATTCCAACACAACCTAAATGGTTGAATATAACATCCCTTAAATATCTTTGCATATATTGGCAATTTTTACAAGGACACCAAAAAATCTAATTATCGTCAGGAAGTTTTTTTCCTGCAAATTCAAGAAATTAAATCACTTCATTCTCATACTCTTTACTTAACCTATTGACTTTCATCCAACTACAATCCATAATCACATACAACTTCTAAAACTAAAATAAAAATCCTATACAACAACAACAATAAACATTCAATCTCAATAAAACAACAATAACACAACGTTAACAACAACTAAAAATAACACTACATTATACCTAGGTCACAAAAACCATAACACCACCACCACCACCACCACCAACAACAACAACAACAATAAGGAATAACACTACATTATACATTAATTCTCAAAAACTATAACAATAACAACAACAACATCAACATGAACAATTACAACGACGACTACAAAAACAACATTAACAAGAACAAGAACAACAACAACAACAACAACAGTCATGAGGAAATTTTTACATACCAGAAATATAATGAAAGACACAAAGAAAAATGTTGGTTTTGAGGTTCGAGCTTTCTTCCTCATTCGAGAAGATGAAGAATTGTGTTTCAGTTCGTTAGGTGGAGAAGAGAAGAATGGTGTTTCTTTTGTTCGCTAAGGCGCAAAACTTGAATGAGACTTAACATTCTAATGAAGGAATAAAATATTGTTTAGACTTTCCATCTCGATTTCTAAAAATTTGAGGGAACATAACCGAGGTAAAAAGTGTGTACAATTTAATTAAATAAAGTATTGTTTAAAGTATTCATCTCGATTTCTTAGAAAACCAATGAATTATATGATTTATAAAATAAAGGTATCTTTTTGGTTCTAAATAAAACATAAAATTGCAGGAGGTGGGAATCGAAGCTCAGATCCCGAGCAATATATAAATGACGTTTTTCAAGTTATTTGACCCCGATTTTTGAATGAATGAGGTAAAAACTTTATCATAAAATATATTATTTATAGAAATGACTATTTCCTCTACTCCGCTTAAAAATCTCAATTATCCAACTGTGACTTTTTTGTACTCCATATGCATTGCTCCTTTCATTACTCGACGTCCTTTTTATGACTGACTGATGTAAGTTTATTTTTGTATGAAACTAACAAGCCTTTCTCCTACTACAAAGAGGAGTCCAAAAACCAGATCCAACCAAACCTCTGAGGAATGTTACACAAGATGAACTTGAAGATATTCCAGCTATTCATTTAATTGCCCCAAAACTACCATCCACCTAGATCACTATACATATTAAGAAGGATTAATTGTCATGCAGAAAGGACTGCACTTTATGATAAAGGACTCAACTACATATGCTCTAATTAGTTTTGATATTTCAATCCATTTTATTTATGAACATATTCAAGGAAGAATTTTTTTTTAGTGAGCCTTCCCAATATGATTGTTACCATGGTCATTTTTTAGACAACTATTATATATATATATATATATATATATATATATATATATATATATATATATATATATATATATATATATATATATATATATATATATATATATATATATATATATATATATATATATATATATATATTTGGTGTAATATTGCATCATATTCGGATTGTTAAAATTCCTTTGGGATTCATGAATGAATTGAGTTGACAATGTAGTGATTATGTTGATGTTTTGAATACATGCTAAAGTTCTATAAATGATCATTAAGTTCCATGAACTATGACTTGAACAACAAGTTTTTATTTATATAAAACATGATTAAGTTTATACTTTATGTGCTCAAGTGATTAAATATGTTTCAAGGTCAGTAAATTTGATTCAAAGCAGTAAACATGTTTCAAATCATTAAATATGTAATAATATAATAGTCCATCTGTTTCAACTCATTACATCATATGCAGCTTATAATAAAGAGTTAATAACTATATATAATAATCCATTCGTTCAAGGATTCTACTCACTCTGTTTCCTTTTAAGTGTTTTTATTTTTTTATATTTTTATACATATAAAAAAAACTAATAAATTTTATTATTTTTTAAGTTATTATTATCTTTTTATCTATCATACTCTTAATTATTTATTAATTTATTAAACTTTTTTTCATAAATAACTAGGGTAATATGAACAAAACTACAATTAATATTACCTTGAATTTTGAAAATAACAATTAAAAATAAATAAATTTTTTACACAAAAGCGACATTTTAAAAAGAACAAAGGGGGTAATAAGTTAGTGCATAAATAATAACTAACTCCGAAAATGTTCAAGATCCAAGAGTCTTTGACACCATGTTGTTCCTTTTGGATTAGTTGCATTTTGCAAAACAACATGGAAAAGTATTCAAGTTTGTCAACCTATTTCAAGATGATTTTCTGGTGCATAAAGGACACATGCTGAACGCGATGTTACAGCATGTGAGTACAACATCTAGGCCTTGGTCAACATGTCAGATTGTTGCGTTTTGGGATGAGTTTTTCTGTTGAAGATTCAGTTAGATTTTATTACTTTTATTTAGCAATATGATTATATGATTTGTTGGACAACTGTGAAGATTAAATCAAATTTATATTTGAATTTGAAACAAACCAACTCATATCTTTCTGTTTGAGATATTTATAGAATAAATCATATCCAACAGATTATGCAAAGATTCTGGACGAATTAAATCAAGGATTCAAGGAGAAAAATTCATAATACTTTTGCTATATAAGAAAATCAAAATCTATATTGGAAAGCAAGCAATACATTGAATATATTAAATTGCTAGGGTTTGTTTGATTCCTTGTTATTGATGTATGTACACAACACTATGTTAGAACACAGATTGGTTCTTAATAATATCTCTATGTTTTGATGATAACTATTATGAAATTTTGTAATTAAGAATTATATACTCTAAAATTTGCTTGAGAGTTTTGACTGCAGATAGTAAAGGAATTAACACTCCAGAAGCAAATCAGAATTGAACTTAAGAAATTAGCTAGACTCTGAAGCGCCAGATGCATCCATTAGAAGATTCTGATTGCTGCCAACAGAAGATCCTGAGCGTAGCCTCCAGAAGATTCTGAAGCAGAAGCTCTAGAAGGATCTGAAGCTGAAGCTCCAGAAGAATCTGAAGCAAGTCAGAAGCATCTGAACCAAAGAAGAATTCTGTATGAAGAGTTTTTTAAAGCATAGTTACTACAGAAGATTCTGAAAGTACTAAAGCTGCCAGTACTGAAGATCTGTCTCAAATATGCTCTTAAACACGCTAAAAGCACACCTGCTGCAGAAGACTCTGATTCAGCAAAACTCTGATCATCATCAGAAGGCTCTGATCTAATTAGACTTTGATGAACTTGCTGAAAACTGAAGAAGAATTATTCAAAGTGTATATCCATTGGAATGATCCAAACGACTCTTTTCTTATTTATGCTAGACACAAGAACACAGACAAAAAGGATTTTTCTGTGCTTTCTTCTTCTAGGAAAGGCCACTTGATGTGAAGACAAAAAAAGGCTCAGACCTTTTGGACACTCTTCTCAACGTGAAGCTCACCTTGGATCAGCTGCCTATAAAAGCAAGACTTTACGAATTTCTTCAGTTGACGTTTTTATCCAAAAGAAATCAACATTCAAGCTCTCATATTATTCATAATCTTTCTAAGAATTAATTTCTTTGTTCTAAATAGTTAAGTGAAAAATCACAGTTGTGATAAAGCTTTATAGAAGCAATCTTAAACACTTGTATTTGTATTACATTTGATTGTAAACCTTAAGAAGATCCAGTTAGGATCAGTAGTTCTTGAGAAGACTTTGAACAGTTATTCTAAGTGCTTACTATTGTAATCAGTTGATTAAATAGTGGATTAAGTCCTTGATTGAGAAAGGAAAATCACTCTAGGAAGGGTGGACTGGAGTAGTTGAGTTCAACGAACCAGAATAAAAATACTTGAGTTTTTATTTCTAAGTTTTTAATCTTCATACTTATTCAACCCCCCTTCTAAGTATTTTCTCACCTTCAGTTGGTATCAGAGCCTGGTTCTATGTGTGCTACCACTTAACAGTGACAATAAAGATCCAGAGAGAAATACTTTAATATATATTTGGTTGTTACTATGGCTGATAATACAATGTCTAACATTAACAACAAATATGAAGAAAGGGACAGAATCAGCATCAAACCCCCTATGTTTGACGCGGAGAAATTTGATTATTGGAAAGACAGGATTGAAAGTTTTTTCCTTGGATATGATGCTGATTTATGGGATCTGGTCATAGATGGATATGTTCATCCCACTGATGGGAATGGCAAGAAAATAGACAGAAAATCTATGACAGATGCTCAGAAGAAAGAATTTAGAAATCACCACAAGGCCAGAACAATATTGTTGAATGCAATATCTCACACTGAGTATGAAAAAATTACAAACAGGGAAACTGCATTTGACATGTTTGAATCCTTAAAGATGACTCATGAGGGAAACTGTCAAGTCAAGGAAACAAAGGCTCTGGCTCTGATCCAGAAGTATGAATCCCTAAAGATGGAAGACTCTGAATCTGTTGAAGCTATGTTCTCTAGATTTCAAATACTTACAGCTGGACTAAAGGTTCTGGATAAAGGATACTCTACTGCTGATCATGTGAAAAAGATTATCAGAAGCTTACCCACCTGATGGAGACCTATAGTGACAGCGCTGAAGATGGCTAAAGATCTGAACAAGATCTCCTTGAAGGAACTGATCAGTTCACTAAGAAGTCATGAAATTGAACTTGAGGAAGATGAACCTCAAAAGAAAGGTAAATCTGTTGCTTTAAAATCTAATAAATCTGCTAAAGCATTGCAGGTAATAGAGGAAAGCTCTGAAGAATCCTCATCTGAAGATGAAGATGAACTATCCATGTTGTCCAGAAGAATAAACAAACTCTGGAAGCATAAAGGAAAGAAGTTCAGAAACTTCAGGAAGCCTGACCAAAGAAAAGAATCTTCTGGACACAGAAGATCTGGCAAAAAGGAGGTTGCCTGTTATGAATGTAAAGAACCTGGACATTACAAAAATGAATGTCCAAAGGTGCTGAAAGAAAAGCCTAAAAGAAAATTTGATAAGAAGAAAAAGGTTCTGATGGCCACCTGGGATGATTCAGATACATCTGAATCTGAATCTGAGTTAGAAGAAGAATGTGCCAATGTAGCTTTGATGGTAGACATAGAAGATCAGGAGGAAGGAACTTCAGGATCTGAATCTGACTCTGACGCTGAAGAGGTAATGACTAAACTCAATAAAGAAGAACTTATCAAAGTGTTATCAGAAGTTCTTAAAAGCTATAACAATATTAAGCTCAAATACAAGAAGCGTCAAAGCAATCTTGTATCTTAGAATAATATTCTCAAATTAGAAGTAGCTGAGCTAAATGAAAAGAACTTAAAATTGAAAAATGATTCTGAATTAGCTCAACAAAACTCTGATTTTGAAACTGAATCTGAATGCAAAAATATTTTGGAAAAATATGATTATAGCTTTCAGAAGTTTCTTGCTAAAAGCATAGACATTAGCAAAATGGCTTCTATGATCTATGGAGTTAGCAGAAATAACAGAAAAGGAATTGGATATGAATCCTCATCTGGAAAGGATTTAAATCCAAAACCTGTTGATAAAATTTTCATCAAGAAAACTCCTTTATATTCACACTTTAAATTTGGTCACTTGAATGATATTGAACAAACACGCTCTGAAAAGAATATTCATGTGTTTAAATCTAAGGCTAGTCAGAATAAACCTTATGTTGAAAAACAGAAGTTTAGACAAACCTTTAGAACAACTAACCCTAAAGGACCCAAGAAGATCTGGGTACCTAAAAGTAAAATAATTCTTGTTGCAGATGTTCTTAGCAGCAAGGTCAGGACGCCAATCATGGTACCTGGACTCTGGATGCTCACGACACATGACAGGAGAAAGGTCTATGTTCCAAAGCCTGGAGCTTAGATCTGGAGGTGATGTGAAATTTGGAGGGAACCAGAAGGGCAAGATCATTGGATCTGGCACCATTGGAAATGGTAAACTTCCTTCTATTACCAATGTTTTACATGTTGAAGGGTTAAAGCATAACTTATTGTCCATAAGTCAATTAAGTGACAATGGTTATGATATTACCTTTAATCAAAAATGTTGTAAAGCTATTAGTCAAAAGGATGGCTCTATCCTATTTAGTGGTAAGAGGAAAAAAAACATTTATAAAATAAATCTTTCAGAACTTAAAGTTCAGAATGTTAAATGCCTCTTGTCTGTTAATCAAGAGAAATGGGTCTGGCACAAAAGATTGGGGCACATTAATATGAGAAGTATATCTCATATTAATAAACTTAATCTTGTCATAGGACTTCCTAATCTGAAGTTCACCTCAGATGCTCTTTGTGAAGCATGCCAAAAAGGGAAGTTTTCAAAATCATCTTTTAAATCAAAAAATGTTGTTTCTACTTCCAGACCACTAGAATTACTTCATATTGATCTGTTTGGACCAGTGAAAAATGCATCCATCAGAGGCAAGAAGTATGGATTAGTCATTGTTGATGACTATAGTAGATGGACATGGGTAAAGTTCTTAAAACACAAGGATGAGTCACATTCTGTGTTCTTTGACTTCTGCAAGCAAGTCTAGAATGAAAAAGATTTCAAAATTATAAAAGTCAGAAGTGATCATGGTGGTGAATTTGAAAATAAATATTTTGAAAAATATTTTAATGAAAATGGCATTGCTCATGATTTTTCCTGTCCTAGAACTCCACAACAAAATGGGGTTGTAGAGAGGAAAAACAGAACTCTGCAAGAAATGGCTAGAACCATGATCAATAAGACAAATCTGGCAAAACACTTTTGGGCAGAAGCAATCAACACAGCCTGTTACATTCAGAACAGAGTGTCTGTAAGACCTCTTCTGGAGAAGACTCCATATGAACTGTGGAAGAACAGAAAGCCCAACATTTCATATTTTCATCCTTTTGGATGTATTTGTTATATATTAAATACTAAAGAAAATCTGAACAAGTTTGATTCCAAAGCACAAAAGTGTTTCATGCTTGGATATTCTGAACGCTCTAAAGGCTACAGAGTATACAATACTGAGACACAGATTGTGGAAGAATCTATTCATGTTAGATTTGATGATAAGCTTGGCAATAAAAAGCCAAAGCAGTCTGAAAACTCTGCAGATAGAGAAGTAGTCTTCACAGACTCTGAAGTCCCAGAAGCAGACAAAGCTCAAGTGAAGGAACCAGAAGCAACGCCAGATGCTATTCCTTTAACTTCTCAGATGAACAATCTAAACATTTCTGAAGAATCAACTGTTAGAGGACCATCATCCAGAATTAAAGCTTCTCATCCATAGAATGCCATTATTGGAAAGAAGGATGATCCCATCAGAACAAGATCCTTTCTAAGATCATCTGAAGCATCATTATTTGGACTGGTGTCAGAAATTGAACCATCTTCTGTAGATGAAGCTCTGCAAGACAATGATTGGATTATTGCCATGCAAGAAGAGTTAAATCAATTCACCAGAAATGATGTGTGGGATTTAGTTCAAAGACCACAAGGATTCAATATAATTGGAACTAAATGGGTCTTCAGAAATAAGCTAAATAAGGCAAGGCTGGTTGCTCAAGGGTACAGTCAACAAGAAGGTATTGATTACACTGAAACTTATGCTCCAGTGGCAAGGTTAGAATCTATACACCTTCTTATTTCATTTGCTGCACAAAATAACATCACTCTGTATCAGATGGATGTTAAAAGTGCTTTTTCTAAATGGTATTATAGAAGAAGAAGTTTATGTCCACCAACCTCCTGGTTTTGAGAATAAAAAATTTCCAGATCATGTTTTCAAACTAAAGCAATCTCTATATGGTTTAAAACAAGCTCCCAGAGCTTGGTATGAGAGATTGAGCAATTTTCTTCTGGAGAAAAATTTCATCAGAGGCAAAGTGGACACAACACTCTTTTGTAAATCAATTAAGAAAGATCTTCTAATTTGTCAAATTTATGTGGATGATATAATATTTGGATCTACCAATACTATGCTGGGAAAGGAGTTTGCTAAATGTATGCAGGCAGAATTTGAAATGAGCATGATGGGAGAACTGAGATTCTTTCTAGGAATCCAAGTCAATCAAACTCCAGAGTGCACTTACATACATCAGACCAAATATGTTAAAGAACTTCTGAAGAAATTTAACATGACTGATAGTAAGCTGGCAAAGACTCTCATGCATCTAACTAGCTCACTTGGCAAGGAAGAGGTAAGTAAGAAAGTAGATAAGAAGCTCTACAGAGGTATGATAGGATCTCTTCTTTACTTAACTGCTTCTAGACCTGACATATTGTTCAGTGTTTGCTTGTGTGCTAGATTCCAATCAGATCCTAGAGAATCACACTTGATAGCTGTCAAGAGGATTCTAAGGTATCTGAAAGGTACTTCTAATGTGGGTTTGTGTTACAGAAAATCTGATAATTTCAAATTAGTTGGATTCTGTGATGCTGACTACGCTGGAGACAGAGTGGAAAGGAAAAGTACTTCTGGAAGTTGTCAATTTCTAGGAAGAAATCTAATCTCTTGGTACAGCAAGAAGCAACCAACAATTGCACTTTCAACCACAGAGGCAGAATATATTGCTGCTGCTGGATGTAGCACGCAGATGCTCTGGATGAAAAGTCAGCTAGAAGATTATCAGATATTTGAAAGTAACATTTCTATCTTCTGTGATAATACTTCTGCTATATGTTTGTCTAAGAACCCCATTTTACACTCTAAGGCAAAACATATAGAAATTAAGCATCATTTCATCAGAGACTATGTTCAGAGGGGAATCATAAATTTAGCCTTTGTTGATACAGATCATCAATGGGCAGATATTTTCACAAAATCCCTTGTTGAAGATAGATTCAAATTTATTCTGAAAAATATTGGTATGGATTTTTGTCCAGAATGATATTTATCAGAAGCAAATTTTACAGATGCAAAAATGTCTAATGCTCTGAAGTATTTCTTCTGATTGCTTATTTATTTTCTTTAATTTGTGAAACTCTGAACTAACAATCCTTAGAGGATCTGAACGTTGGTTAACATTTCATTTCTCAAGAGAATTCAGAACACATGCAACCAAACACGTGTCACTCCAAATCTGCAAAAGTGGCGTGTACACTACTGAAGAGACGTTTGAGATGAAGTTTGAATAGTGAAAATCTTGATTTTCCCCCCAATTTTTCAGAAGCAATAAATGCTTGAAATGATTTTTATTCTTTTCATTAAATTCTTTGTTCAAACATGCCATATTCTGACTGTTTGTATGCCTATATGTTTTAGTATAAATACATCTCTTCTCTTCACATTCACACTTTCCACATCTCAAACATTTTATGCATTTCAATCTCCTCTTCTCTCTTCATAAAAACCTTAAGCGTGTGACAAAACCATCTTCAATGGCAACCTCATCATCAACTGCTGCACAATTTCAATCTACAATGGTTGCAGTTACCTCTGCTAACATGGGCGTAACTCCTTATACTCCACCTAAAAGAACATTGCTAACACCTGTTGAAAAGTTGGAAGTTCTATGTGAATCAATGGTGGAATTTGATTCACTTGCTGAGAATGGGTTTGAATTTCGCTCCATTATAGGTGCTCAAGGATGGGTGAAGTATTTTGACAGACTTTTTGGACCAGTTTACCCCCTTCTTGTGAAAGAGTTCTGGATCCATGCTTCTGTTTACCCTAAGTTTATTTTATCTTCTGTTCTGGGCAAAGAGATAATTATAACAGAGGATCTGATTAGAAAACTCATTGGCTATGAGGAAACAGATGGAGTATCACACTTGCCAGCTGGGCGTGTGGATATGGATGAAGTATATGAAGAAGTAATGACTTTTGGACAAGCTTCTAATAAATTCAAAGATCTGAAGCCTGACTACAAGATCTGGGCTAAGATCTTCATAGGATGCATTCATCACAGGAAGTCAACAAACTCTCCAGACTATGTTAATAATGAACAACTCTATTTTATGTATTGCCTAAGTCAGAGCACCAAGGTAGATCTTCCATATATTCTTTTTATGCATCTTTGGAATCATATAAATGCCTCTAGAGAATATGTGAAAGAAAAAGGTCAGAAGATCAGAACCTAGATTCCTTTTGGATGGTTAATCTCAGATCTTCTAACTGAGAATGGACTTGTAACTGCTCTGTACGTTGCTGGAGTCACAGAGGAATTGGAATTCATTTTGGGAAAGCCTTTGAATGCCAAAAGTCTTCAGAGACTTAAAATAGTAGAAGAACTCACAACAGCTCCCAAGAAGCTGAACATTTCTGAACTGAGTCAGAAGAGAACCCCTGTAGATGATTACCCTCTATTCTATGCTGAAGAACCAAGGGAAATTGTTGTAAGATATATTGATGAGTGCAAGGTAGAAGGAAAGCCTATTCCCGCAGATATCATAAAGAGAGCAAGACAACCATTGCCTGTTGTAGAAGAAGAAGAAACACCAAGAAAGAGGACTCAACCAGAAGCAGAAGCTGCACCTGTTCAGAAGAAGCCCAAGTTTGCTGAAAATCCTCAGAAGCTGCTAAAGAGGAAAGAATCTGGAGCCACTCCTTCTGTACCAGCTAAAAGAATCAAGATCAAAGGTACTAAATCTTCTGTATCTTCTGCAAATCCTATTGTTATAAATGATTCAAATGTTAAGTCTATTCCAAAACCACCCTCTACACAAAATAAATTTGTTACTGCTCCACCTCATGTTTCTACCCCATCTCCACAAAAATCTTCTAATCCAATTTCCATCTCACCATAAAAACAATCATTTGTTCCAACACCAACAACAACAACAAAAATTCAAACTCCACAACCAAAAATTCCAACCAAACAATCTGTACCACAGAAACAAGCTTCAGAAAAACAACCCACAGAACACAACAAACAACAAAACCATCTGCACAACAAAAACCATCTGAACAACTTAAAGAAAAGCCATCTGAACAACAAAAACAACCACAAGAAAAACAACCAGAAAAATCATCTGAACCTCTACCAGAAAAAGACTCTGAACATCAACCACAAAAATCACCTGAACCTCAAACACAACAACAAGAGAAACAACCACAATTAGATAATCCACCATCCAAAACATCTGAACCCATTAAATCTGTACCAGTTTCATCTGAACCAATAAAAATTTCATCTGATCCACCCACCTCAGAACCCCCATCAAAACCCTTTGAATTTCCTTCAGAATCAACCAATCCTTCTGAAACCAACATCCCTGAGACAGAAGTTCTTGATGTTACACCTCTGAGAACTGTTTTTCAAGTGTCTTCTACTTCTTGCACACCAACCACTTCATCAAACTCCTCAGAATCTGACATTCACCCAGATTTTCTAATCTCTCCTTCTCACAGAGATTTTGAGGTAAACCAACCAGAACCCCCTGTTTCTTCCAAAGTTCCTATTTCATATCCTACTCCCACACCTGCACCATCATCTGAAATCCTCATTCCAAATTCTAACCCAACATCTAACCCAAGAACATCTATTTCATGTGCACAATTCTCATCCCTGTTTCACAATCTTGCTTATGGTTTCAAACTCAAAGATTTCTATGACAGAGTTGAACCATCTAACCCTATCACTCCCTTGAAACCCAAACTTACAATCACCCTACCATCTGTGCTTCTCACCTATATTCAATCTATGTCAGATGTAGGTTCATTAGCAACAATATCATATTCAGCTAAATCTGCAAAAGCTGTTACTTCAGCTATACCAGTTTCATCTGATAAAACTAATGCTTCTGATGAACCTCCAAAATCTGCTTTCCAACCTTACTCCAATAAACACTTTGATGTGGTTTCTTATCACACCAAAGCAAAACCAAATCTGTTAAATGCTTTAAACAAATCCAAACCTGATGAACCTGAAATTCCTTTCATACCATACTACCCTCCTTCTCTGATTTCCATTCAGAAATCCATTTTTCCACCTACTTCCCAACCAAAACCAATAACATTGGAGACTCTGTTACATCCCAAACCTAGACTCAATGTTGATCATTTATTTCAATCTTTTTTGCAAGAAATACAATTGTATTTAGGTACTGTACAGAGGAAGTGTTCAGCAACAATGGATGCACAAGAATCTGATGTCATCTGGAATGGATTCATCAACAGATTCAACACTGTAGCATCAAATCTGAAGAACATATGTTCTGATGATGTGAAGCTCAGATTTGCTGAAGCTGCAAGAAGTCTGTTCTGGACTGTCAAGAGATCTGGACCTTTACTTCTTACAGATGCTCCTCCATCATCAGAAGCAACAACTGATTCTGCATCTGAAGACAATCCTTTGGCCATGACTCTGGTAGACCTTCCTTCTGGCTCTAATGCTCCAAACTCTACAGATCCTATGGAAATTGACTCTGTTCAAGCTCCGGAAAATGATCAACCTTCTTCATCTGAGATAAAGAAAGAACATCCAGATTTTGAGGATAAAATTGCTGCTCTAGAAGCTGGTCAATCAGAGATCAAGTCTTGGATGGCCAAACAGGATAAAAAGTCTGAAGACATGACTGAGTGGATGTCAAAATAGGATCAGAAGAATGAAACAATGGCTAAGTGGATGTCAAAGCAAGAACAGTCCTCCTCTGAGATCACGGATCTGTTGAAGATACTTTTGTCAAAACACTCTTAGTTTTTCATTTTTTTTCATTCTGATGTTTTTGCATCTGATGTTTGCTTATGTATTTCTAAATATCTTCTGATGCATGTACTTTGTCTCTGAACTATTTTGAATGAAATCTCAAAGTTTTCTCCACATGATTTATCTTCTTTACTGTTTCCTTTTATTTGTCTTTTTAAAGTTTTTTACTTTTTGCTTATGACAAAAAAGGGGGAGAAAATATAGATCTGAACTGTTTAATTAAACTTCACCAGAATGAAACTTCAGGCATATCTATTCTATCTAACATTAAATCTGAGTATTTCAGAACATTTGATAAGTACACTCTGTAAAAGAAACTCTGAGATTCTCAGATCATTTGACAATTATCAAACTCTGAATCTGAAATTTGCAAGACACTCTGACTCTCAAATGTTATAAGAACAATCAAGATCTAACTCTAAAAATTACTCAAGACAAAAGGGAAGTTTCTATTCCTTATTTGTATTTAATTCAGGGGGACATTCATCATCTCAGGGGGATTTATAATTATTATATTTTCAATTAAACAAAATTTCTGATGTTTTTGTCATCATCAAAAAGGGGGAGATTGTTAGAACACATATTGGTTCTTAATAATATCTCTATGTTTTGATGATAACTATTATGAAATTTTGTAATTAAGAATTATATACTCTAAAATTTGATTGAGAGTTTTGACTGCAGATAGTAAAGGAATTAACACTCCAGAAGCAAATCAGAATTGAACTTAAGAAATTAGCTAGACTCTGAAGCGCCAGATGCATCCATTAGAAGATTCTGATTGCTGCCAACAGAAGATCCTGAGCGTAGCCTCCAGAAGATTCTGAAGCAGAAGCTCCAGAAGAATCTGAAGCAAGTCAGAAGCATCTGAACCAAAGAAGAATTCAGTATGAAGAGTTTTTCAAAGCATAGTTACTACAGAAGATTCTGGAAGTACTAAAGCTGCCAGTACTGAAGATCTGTCTCAAATATGCTCTTAAACACGCTAAAAGCACACCTGCTGCAGAAGACTCTGATTCAGCAAAACTCTGATCATCATCAGAAGGCTCTGATCTAATTAGACTCTGATGAACTTGCTGAAAACTGAAGAAGAATCATTCAAAGTTTATATCCGTTGGAATGATCCAAACGACTCTTTCCTTATTTATGCTAGACACAAGAACACAGACAAAAAGGATTTTTCTGTGCTTTCTTCTTCTAGGAAAGGTCACTTGATGTGAAGACAAAAAAAGGCTCATACCTTTTGGACACTCTTCTCAACGTGAAGCTCACCTTGGATCAGCTGCCTATAAAAGCAAGACTTTACCAATTTCTTTAGTTGACGTTTTTATCCAAAAGAAATCAACATTCAAGCTCTCATATTATTCATAATCTTTCTAAGAATTAATTTCTTTGTTCTAAATAGTTAAGTGAAAAATCACAGTTGTGATAAAGCTTTATAGAAGCAATCTTAAACACTTGTATTTGTATTACATTTGATTGTAAACCTTAAGAAGATCCAGTTAGGATCAGTAGTTCTTGAGAAGATTTTGAACAGTTGTTCTAAGTGCTTACTATTGTAATCAGTTGATTAAATAGTGGATTAAGTCCTTGATTGAGAAAGGCAAATCACTCTAGGAAGGGTGGACTGGAGTAGTTGAGTTCAACGAACCAAGATAAAAATACTTGAGTTTTTATTTCTAAGTTTTTAATCTTCATACTTATTCAACCCCCTTCTAAGTATTTTCTCACCTTCACACTATGTTTCGGTAACTTGGCATATTTGTAGGTTTGCTAGCTGAGTTCTAAATGAACATCCAACATTGTGAATTGAAGTTGATCACTAGGTTTTAGTGATTGAGAGAAAGTGAGAGGGAATCTCATATTTAGGGGGAGTCTTAAATAAAAAATCATTGGGTAGTGTTAGGAAGAGTTAAAATATTGGATCGAACTCTAGTATTGTCGACAGAGGTTTAGCATGCCGTCGAAGTCTGCTCACAAGCTGTTGTCGAAGACCTACATGTTGTAGTTGAAATGATGGGAGGTCTACAACAGGGTACGTATTTACTCTTGCGCGCGGGGGGGGGGGGGGGAGGGGGGGGAGGGGGGGGAGGGGGGGGGGGAGGGGGCTATATGTTGGAAATCATCAGTTTAATCCATAGTAGTTATGTCTACAACTAAGACATAATACATTATTGTAGCTAAAGCTTCCAAGGAAGCAATATGGCTTACATGGCTAGTGAAAAAGTTAGGTGTTGAGCAAGGTGGAGTTCAGTTGCATTGTGATAGTTAGAGTGTTATCTATTTGGAGAACAATCGGGTGTATCATGCTAGGATCAACTATATTGATGCGAGGTTCCATAAGATCAGGGAGTTGTTGGCATTTGGAAAAATATTACTTCAGAAGGTTCACACTTCATAGAACGCAACTAATATGTTGACCAAGCCAGTCACAAGACATAAATAAAAGGAACGATGTAGGCAATTTGGCCAAACTGCGTGAACAAATTAAGCTTTTGCGTGTTTCTCTTGACTTTGATTTGTACTCACGTTTTATTATAAAAATTCCGAAGTTGACACAACTAGCCAAAGTGTTTTCATGACCTTTTTCAATCTCCACTTCTACTCTCATACCTTGGGGGCAGATAAATCAAAAACTTTTTTCATGCATCTTATCTATTCAAATTTATCTCTTCTTATCAATTCAATCAAATGAAAAATTGTTCCCTCAATCAACATGCATCAATCATTTTATCATAGGCTTGAGAAATTTATAAATAATCTATCAAATCATTGTCATACACACACTTTACAGCCTCACACAACCTATGAAGATGGAAATCATGCATTTTTGCATACGGGTTATTTCATCAGAAGGTCGATTACACCGAAGATGATGCTGAAAGTTATGTTCAAGACATTTCTCGAAGTGATTCTAAAGATGTCATCGGAAGTGACTTCGGAGATATCGTCAGAAATGATGCCAGAGATGTTGCCAAAAGTGACACCGAAGATGATTTTAGTACATCAGAAAGTTCTTCAATTCCTTATTTTCTTCCTACTGTCCTTTTATTGTTCTCTTGACCACATATTTTTCTTTTAATTTTTCTTGTGACACTTTGAATGTATAAAAGAGCTTTTAATTTCTTTCTTTAAAGTAAACTGTGAGGATTTAATTTTATCATCAATAGCTCTTTTATTGTTGATACATTTTTCTCCTTTTTGAGACAATTCTAGAAAAGATTTCTAGAAAGTTTCTAGTGGAAATGCTATTATAAAAGCTGAATATGATTGAGTTTGTTGGTAAAAATTGTATGGAGTATATAAGTTGAGGGTTGAAGATAGAGGGTTTGAGAATGAATAGTAACTTCGGTAATAAACCATTGAGAGATTTCACTTTATGGATGAAAGTACAAAATGATAGGTTTCAAAACAATAATAATATCAAAACTAAAGAAAAAAAGAATTTCTAAACTTATAAAAGACTATATAACTAGTTAATAAAATTTACAACTTTTTGTTTGATTTTTGATGTCCTTCAATTTTTCAAAAAGAGTATATGTATAAGATTTATATTATATAATAAACTTAGACTCAAAAACTAACAAAAGTCCAACTAATATAACTTTTCTATTTAGTTTAATATTTAAAATAAATAAATTCACACTCTATTAAAGAGAGGTTGGAAGTTTACGGAGGAGAGAAAAGAAGAAAAAGAGAAACAGAGGAAGAAGAAGATGAAAACAATAGGTAGAAAATGCCACTGTTTTAATGTTCTTCATAACAAACATCTCAATCTCATTCAAAACACCATTGTATTTCCTCAACCTAAAAACCTTTCACCTCGAAATCCATACACAACAACATCAAACCCAACAACAATAGACAACAAAAGCAACATTAGAGATCCACAACAAAAAGCAACAACAATTTTTTTTTCCAGATTTGGTAATCATTTTCAACGCCTTCTCAACACGCGAAACCGTTCCAGCGTTGAAAATAGAGATCCTCCCTCACCATGCGTTTTCCGACCGCTCTCAATATCTCTCAGTCGCGTCTTTTTCTTCTACATCGCTCTAAGTACAATACTCATGTCATTTCACATTCCAATAGTTTTTCTATTTTTATAAAAATTAAAAAATAAAAAATAATTATAGATATGTTGTACTATGTTGGGGAGAGAAGAAGAAAGAAGGAGAGAGAGAAGAAAGAAGGAGAAAGACAAAGAAGATGGAGACTACATGTTTCATTAGAAAGTCATTAGGTTTGTTCCAAATAATGAATATAAATGAAAATAAGTGCAGTAAATATGAAATATATTAAGAAAATGTGAAATGTATTAAAGAGTAAAACAAGTGAATTAATAAAATTAAAAAATGTCAAACAAAAAACCATGTTAGATTTTAAAAAGATAACATTATGCCACAAGCAAATGATAGTTTTTTGTAAAAAAAAGTTAATGAAATGGATTGTTTAGGGTAACGACACAGTTTTAAAGGACTACATTGTAATGTATTTTATTTAAAAGATAAAAGCGAAACAATAAATTAAATTAAATGACCAAAAGATGAATTAAGCCTATTTTTAACTAATACTTTTATTATTCTATTCGATGATGTAGATTTTTCAATTCTCTTAGAACATGGATCCTCTATTGTCATTTGTGTGATGCTCTCCCTCTTTTTTCTAATCCAATGGTCAATTAATGCATAAAGGAAAAACAAAATTATGAAAGAAACAATAAAAGGAAAAACAAAAGTATGAAAGAGACAATAAAAGAGACAAATGTGTGGTTAATATTATAACTGAATGGAAAGATGAGAAAATGTGCATGAGACAAAAATATGAAAGTCTGGTATCGATGAATCCATATCGTATGTCTGTATAGGAACTGAAAGAGTTGAATAGTCAACTTGAAGATCTTCTTGAGAAGAGATTCATTCGTCCGAGTGTGTCACCGTGGGGTGTACCAGTTTTGTTGGTTAAGAAGAAAGAGGGTTCTATGAGGCTTTGTGAGGACTATAGATAATTGAACAAGGTGACTATTAAGAATAAGTATCCACTTCTGAGGATTGATCATTTGATGGATCAGTTGGTTGGTGCAAGTATGTTTAATAAGATAGATTTGAGGTCTGGGTATCATTATATTCGTGTGAAGGCTGAAGATATTCAGAAGACTGCTTTTAGAACCAAGTATGGTCATTATGAGTATTCTGTGATGTCGTTTGGTGTGACTAATGCACATGGTGTATTTATGAAGTACATGAACTTTCCATCCTTATTTGGATAATTTTGTTGTTGTGTTCATCAATGATATTTTGATTTATTCGAAGAGTGAATAGGATCATGCTAACCATTTGAGGATTGTGTTATCGGTGTTAAAAGAGAAGCAGTTATATGCTAAACTTTCTAAGTGCGAGTGTTGGTTGAAGGAAGTGAGTTTCCTTGGCCATGTGATTTCGAGTAGAGGTATTTCAGCTGATCCATCGAAGGTTGAAGATATATCGCAGTGAAAATCAGTTTTTGAGATTGGAAGTTTTCTTGGTTTGGCAGGTTATTATCGAAAAATCATTGAAGGATTTGCCAAGTTATCTTTGTCGTTAACGCATTTGACTAGGAAGGGTCAAGCTTTTGTTTGGAATGCAAAGTGTGAAGAAAGTTTTCAAGAGCTTAAGAGAAGGTTGTCAACAGCTCCTGTTTTGATTTTGCTGAATCCGAAAGAACTGTTTGTTGTGTATTGTGATGCTTCGTTGATGGGTTTGGGAGGTGTATTGATGCAAAATTAGCAAGTTGTAGCTTATGATTCAAGGAAATTTAAAGTGCATGAGAGGAATTATCTAACTGTTGCACCCCAAAATTTGCCCTCACAATACAAGACTTTGTGTTCCAAGAAGGTTCACAAACTTCTCAACATCTACAAGACCTTTCATGAGGTTCATGAAGTCCATAGGTTGCTTCTTGAAGGTGCACAAGGTTCACAAGATTCACAATGTTTACAAAGCTTTCCTAAGGGTCATGAGGTCTACAAAGCCACTTCATGATGTTCACAAGGTTCACAAGCTTCACAATACCTCCCATGAGTATCACAAGATATCTTATGAAGATTCACAAGGTTCACAAAGTTCACAATTGGTCAGAAGAGTTGACAATTCCCTCAGACAATGCACCTCCTAAGTAGTGCATCCAAAACTAGGGTTTTGACTTTAATCAGGCTAAATGGACTTCCAATACCTCAAGTGAGTTTCATAACATCTTATATGTGTATAAGAACCCCCATGTCAAGTTTCAAGACTTTTCTCAAAAGTTTGCTCAGTCAGATGATCAGATAAGTCAAAAGCAGTCAACGCAGTTAAAAAGTCAAACTGAGGTCAACTGTAATACCCCAAATTTTACCCTTTCTTTTTATTTTTATTTTAAATTCTGATTAACTTAATAAATTAACCTTTTTTTTTTAAATCTTGTTTTTTTTAACTAATAATAATTTAATTAAGTTTTTTTTTTTTTTTTATAACTTTACTAATGTTTTTTATTAACTTTTTTTTTATTTAGTTTATTTATTTAAATCATTTTAAGCTCTTCTTACTAACTTTTAGGATTTAGATTAAAATTTAACTTTTTTTTTTCTTTTCTTTAAGAGTAAATTTTTTTATAACCTTTTTTAATTAATTTCTAACACATTTTTTTAATCAAATTATATTACCTTTTTAAAATTAAATCTTTTTTCTAACTTTTTTAAAAGATAAATCCTTTTTCTAACCCTTTTTTAAAGTTAAATCTATTTCTAACTTTTTTTAAAGTTAAATCTTTTTTTCTAATTTTTTTAAAAAAATCAAATCTTTTTTCTAACTTTTTAAAAGTTAAATCCTTTTTCTAACTACTTTTTTAAAGCTAAATCTTTTTTTTCTAACTTTTTTAAAAAAAATTAAATCTTTTTTTTTTTCTAACTTTTATAAAGTTAAATCTTTTTTTTCTAACTTTTTTAAAAAAAATTAAATCTTTTTTCTCTAACTTCTTTTTAAAGTTAAATCTTTTTTTTCTAACTTTTTTAAAAAAATTAAATCTTTTTTTTTCTAACTTCTTTTTAAAATTAAATCTTTTTTTTCCTCTAAATTCTTTTTAAAATTAAATCTTTTTTTTCTAACTATTTTAAAAATTAAATCTCACCTTTGTCACTTTTTTTGTTCTTTATTATTTTTACTCTAAATTTTTCTATCTTTCATTAAAAAAATAACAAAAATAGTTTTTTATTATTATTTAATTATTATTTTCGTATTTTAATTAAATCATTTTTTAAAATATTATTTTTTTCACTTTTTTCTAAGTTATTCATAAAAATATCCAAAAAATCATAAAATAAAAAATATTGAAAAAATTTTTGTTCTTTTTATAATATTTTTGATTTTAGGAATCAATAGGATTATTAGTTTATTTTAATTATTTTAAATTATTTAAATTTTATTTTTTCTTAACTAATTATTTAGTTTGGGCTTTAAAATGGGCTTTAGGGACATTATTGACAATTTGGTGTTAACCCTAATTTGTTCCCTATATATACATGTGTTGCCTTGTTGGAAAAAGGGGGGAGAATGAAAAAAAAACCTAAGAGGAGTGAGTGCCGTTGGCCGTTATTTAGTTTTCTTCTTCATCCATTACTATTGTTTCTTTTTCTTCATCGTTTACCGTTATTTCTTTTCCTTCATCTATTACTGTTGTTTCTTTTTCTTCATCTTTTACCGTTATTTCTTTTTCTTCATCTATTACCGTTATTTCTTTTTCTTTATCTATTACTGTTGCGTTTATATATATATAATTTTTAAATTGTTAGAGTTTATATATATAAGATTTTTGATCGAATTATGTCGATACGATGTTTGCACATTTGTGTGCATGACGCGTGACATTTGTGTTAGTTCGATCTGGTTGCGATGATCGCATTTTTGTGTGAGCAATAATACTATTTTTTGCTTAATTTCTTTTTCTTTGCGATAAATTTTGTTTCGTCCGATTTAGATCTGGTTGCGATGAGCGCATTTCTGCGTTAGCAACATTGTTGGGTTATTTGGCACATTTAAAATTCATTATTGCTTTATTATTATTATTATTATTATTATTATTATTATTATTATTATTATTATTATTATTATTATCATTATTTATTATTATTATCATTATTATCATTATTATTATTATTGTTATCATTAATTTATTAAAATTTGTTGTAATATAAAAATCTGTTTTTTTAAAATAAATGACATTAACATCTTTTTTCCAAATTAATATGAAAACCTAATTTTAATTTTCTATATGATTCTATGTATATGTTTATTATAATTCTTGTAAATTTTTGTAAATAAAATTAAACCTTATAAACACTTAATGTAAAATTTTGGTGAATGTGATTATTGATTAGTTAAAATTTGTTTTCATCATAATGTGTAAATATTTTTCTTAATAATTGTTAATATATAATTAGAGATAATTAAATTTTTGTAAATGATTAAGAAATTTATAATTATGTTATATTTAGAACTTTATATTATAGTAATTATTTAATCATTTATGTTTCTAAATAAAAATCAAATCTTATGTTTAATCACGTTATTAATTAATTATTATTGCTAATCATATTTTGTTGCTTATTGTTATTTTGAAATTTCTATCTTATTATTTTTTCTAACTTTGTCTATTTTTCTCATTATTATTGTTTCAACTAATTATTTTCACTAACTTTATATTTATACTAACCTTATTTAATTTTTCTTATTATTTACTAACCCCAATATTTTATTTACTTATTTGTTATTTTTTTTATTATATTTATTTTGATCATATTTTACTATTTATTTTATTTATTATAATTTTGTAATTGCCTCTTAGATGTAAATTGTAATCATTTAATTATTATTATCATTATGGTTAGTAATTAGGGAGTGCCAATATGTATGATATTTAAAAAAATAAATTAGATCATTTTAATATAAGATAATTAAATTAAACATTTCACACACGTAAGTCGATTTTAATCGCCGTCTCACTTCTTAAGGATATCCCTCAAGTTGCCTATGAATATTGGTTAAGTGGGGTGTATAAAGCAAGTCCCTCAAAAAGAAAATCATCAAAGTCCCTTATGGTTGCCTTTACGAATCGAGTCCCTTTCGAAAAATGATGATAGTCCCTCTAGTTTGCTTATTACACCCCACAATGGCCTTCAAAAATCCAATTGTCCCTCACATGTCCCTTAACATCCAAAGTAAGGACTACCTACTCCATTCTAGTAGGGATAGTCTTACTAAGGAAAGGATAAAGAATAAGAAAGACCTTAAAACATTAGGGTAGGCTACTCCTAGATACTTGCTCACTTCAAAACTTTTTCACACTTAAACAAATTTCCAACAAAATTTTCAAACAAGTTTTTTCCACATCCACACACGGATTATTATTAAACTATTCTGAAATTTTTTGCTATTCACACACTACACTTTCAAAACAACTCAAAAGTGAGCTTAAGTACCTAAGAGCCCATGGATAACCATGGATGAAAAGGATGCTAATACCTTCCCTTTTCATAACCTACCCCCCGGACCCAAAATATTCTCTAAGGTCTTTCCTGTTCTTTTATAACCTTTCCTTATGGATAAAATAAAAGTCGGTGGCGACTCTTGCTATCCGCAACATTGTTTAAAGTCAGTTCTCCCACCGTGTTACAGAACTGGCGACTCTGCTGGGGATCTATTTAAGAGGGGTACCCTTAGGAATTAAGATCACTTTAAATTGTTTGCCTTGTTTGCTTTATTATTATATTGTTGGGGTGCTCTTATGTGTGAAAGGTCCTAACCCGGATCTAGTGTACCTTAGGTAAATGGCAATAGACCAAGGAAACTGTACGACGTATATCGATACGGTTGATCTGGTGGCCATAGTTAGTGCGACTTCTTGGTCGGTGCTTATATTCCTTAAGTCAAGTTGAGGATAATATTGAGGCTGCCATATGTTGTCAATGCACTAACTGACTTTTAGAACCCTAGTTAACTCATCTTGGCCTTTAGAAAGTAGTGAGGTAACCGGCTTTGGTGCAGACTGAAGTTGGTTGACACTCGATACTACGCTCATTGAGATCTTAAACTTGGAGGGTTTTGGTTGGCAAGTAAGTTGCCTTCTGAACAACCACCCTTGTGAAGGATCAATGATATTGAGATCCCTTAGAACCTGGTTACTTTTGTAGGACAGGATGAACCATCTAACTTCAGGGGAGGGTACTTGCCTTTGAACCTCATGCAAGCCTTTAAACCTAGGGCTATGGTGTGACTTGTTTGTGTGTGCCACATGTTTGTGATTGAACATAACATCATGACATCATCATGCATCATAAGCATATCATTTTCCCTAACCATTTCAAGGACCAAAGGATTTATCTTTGTTCTTTGTTGCAGGTCATGGCTTCTGCTCGTAGAAACACCATCAGGATCAACTTTGTAGGGATACCTGCTAAGCTCAAGGAGTTGGTTTCCCTAGGGCCTGATCATTCCCAG
Source organism: Lathyrus sativus (assembly GCA_963859935.3). Classification (NCBI taxonomy): domain Eukaryota; kingdom Viridiplantae; phylum Streptophyta; class Magnoliopsida; order Fabales; family Fabaceae; genus Lathyrus; species Lathyrus sativus. The sequence goes on along the minus strand of OZ012738.1, from coordinate 556,773,451 downwards.
TTCAACAAGAGACATGGTCACTTATTGGATCTAGTTACTTCAGGGTTCAATGAAGACATGATGAGTATGCTGTTTCAGTTCTTTGACCCTAAGCACCATTGCTTTACATTTCCTGATTATCAGCTGGTTCCAACCATGGAGGAGTTCTCTAAACTCCTGGGTATACCTGTTCTTGATCAGAAGCCATTCACAGGCTTAGAGAAGGAGCTTAAACCAGAAGTTATTGCTGCAGCTCTACATCTGAAGAAGTCTGACATTGTTCTAGAGACGAGAAGCAGAGTCAAGGGTATTCTTGCCAAGGTATTAATGGATAAAGCTCAAATGTTCTTGAAGGCCATGAGCTACGATGCTTTTGAGGAGATCTTAGCCTTATTGATTTATGGCTTAGTGTTGTCCCCCAATCCTGATCAGTTCATAGACGTTCATGCCATCAACATATTCCTGAGTCACAATCCAGTGCCTACCTTACTTGGAGACATCCTACATTCTCTTCACACCCGTACTACAAGGGCAAGAGGAACTTTGATGTGCTTCATACCTTTACTTTCTAGGTGGTTTATTTCTCACCTTCCTCGCTCAGTAATGAAGAATGAGCAAGGGTTCAGATGGTCCAAGAGGATCATGTCACTTTCTCACTCAGACATCCATTGGTGCTCCAGATCTATGGAGAATGTCACCATCATTGACCGTTGTGGGGAGTTTCCTAATGTGCCACTTCTAGGCATAAGAGGAGGCATCACCTACAACCCATCTCTAGCTTTACGACAGTTTGGTTACGCCCGGAGCGATGGTCCACATGACATGTTGATTCAGGGCATTGTGTTTGACTACGACAACGATCTTCAGGGTTACCGTCAGAGATTCATACGAGCTTGGGGAAAGGTAAACAGGATTGACAGCAAGACACTGGAGCCTAAGTACACCATTCCTATGGAGGCTTATCTCAGATGGGTACGATTTCGTGCTCAGACACTCATGATGCCATATCCTGCCATCTTACCAGTTACCATGGAACCTGTTGCTGAAGGAGACACAGCTTATACCATCCTTCACCCAGACATGCCTACTGATATGGAAGACTTGCAGAGATCATGGATCCAACTGAAAAAGCAAAGGGATACTTTCGAGGCTCATTACAAAGCAAGCCGAGCAAGGATCCTAGAGCTAACAAAGCTACTTCATGAGGAACGAAACCTCAACTCATACCTCAACACAAAGAGGAAACGTCCATGGGAGACTTAAAACCCCATCTTTTGTACTTATTTCGTTTTCATTTTTTGTAAGCCTAAAAGGCAAAACAAGTTATTACTAATAAAAAGTTACTTTCTTGTTTGTTTAAGCAAATTTAAATCCTGCGGTCCTTGAAAACATTGCATATGCATTCCCATATCATTGCATCACAGGTTATAATTGTGCACAGGTTTCTCATCTTCTCGCTGTTTATTTCAGCAATGGCTCTTGAACAATCAGTTAAGGATCTCCAGGCACAGAATGCACAGTTCCAAGAGCTGATCCTGAACCTATCCAAGGGGCAGGATGAATTGAAGACACTGCTGGCCAAGAAGACTAAGAAGGCTAGAAGGTCTGCTGGGTTGCTCAACATGGGAAGAAGGTTCAAAGGTCCTGTCAAGACCAAGGAACATGTTGAAGACTATGAATCTGAAGAATCTGAGCAGGAGAGAGGCAGTCTCCACAACACTATGGGGGACTCTGATTCTGAGGCTAACTACTACCATGAGCCTAACGAAGACAAATTCAAGATGCTGGTGGATAGAATAGATGCTATGGAATTACAGAAATCATCTGGGCTGGATTTTGAGGATTTGAGCTTGATATCTGGGGTGATCATACCCATTGGGTTCAAAGTTCCTACATTTGTTGTCTACGATGGGGTCTCTTGTCCCAAATTGCATCTGAGGTCTTATGTCAGAAGAATGCAACCCCACACTGCTGATAAAAAGTTGTGGATCCATTTCTTTCAAGAGAGTTTATCTGGAGCTCAGCTAGAGTGGTATTATCAGTTGGAGAGTGTCAACATCAGAGATTGGAATGACCTTGCTGAAGCTTTCTACAAGCAGTATCAATACAATGTTGACTTAGCCCCCACTCGCATGCAGCTTCAAAGCATGTCTATGGGTGCCAAAGAAAGCTTTAAGGAGTATGCTCAGAAGTGGAGAGACTTAGCTGGAAGAGTTCAACCCCCTTTGACTGATAGGGAGTTGGTTGATATGTTCATGTGTACGCTGAATGGTCCGTTTTACAGTCATCTCATTGGAAGCTCATCATCTGGCTTCACTGAGTTGATCATGACAGGAGAGCGAGTAGAGAATGGTATCAAGAGTGGTAAGATCCAAGTGGGCACTTCTTCATCAGGTGCTGCAAAGAAGCCTCCCACTGGGAAGAAAGAATCTAATGCTGTGTATGGTCAGCCTGATCGTAACAGAAGGCATCAGTCTGTTAGTGCAGTTCATATTTCAAATCCAACTCCTGCAACAACAGAGCAGCCTCAAGGCAACCAACAGAGGGCTAGAAGACAGTTCACGAAGATCAACATGTCAATGGCTCAGGCATTGCAACACTTGTTGAAAGCTGAACTTATTACCCTGAGGGAGGCCCCTCAGAATCCCAATGTTACCTCTCCCAAGTACAATCCCAATGCACGATGTGCATATCATTCAAACTGTCCAGGACATGATACTAATAACTGCTGGGTCTTGAAGAACAAAATTCAGGATATGATTGATGCTGGAGAAATTGAGTTTGATCCACCAGGTACTCCAAATGTGATTACATCTCCAATGCCAAATCACGAGAAGACTGTCAACGCCATTGATGAAGATATTGATGAAGATCTGCATGTCTATTCAGTTATGGAGTTGAGCACACCATTGTCTGTTATCAAAAAGAGGTTAGTACAAGCTGGGATCTTTCCAGGTTGTCATGAAGATTGTCTATATTGTACCTATAAGCCGGATAGTTGCTTCATTTTGAGAGATGGGATTCAACGTCTCATGGATAAATATACTATAGTGTTTGAAAGAAGACCAGCATCTGTAGAAAGTATGGTGGATCATCTGACTCAGGGTAAGAAGATTGAAGAGGTTGACATGGTTGACAAAGTACCACTAAGAATCACTTCAAAGGGTCCCATTAAAATCACTCATCAGGGCCCAATCAAGATTACTGCTGAAGGTCCTGTGAAAGTTGTTGCTGAAGCCAGAGTAGCTCCTCTGATCATTACCACTCCTGGTCCTATTCCTTATACATCTGACAAAGCTGTGCCTTGGCACTATGGGTCTGATGTTTACATCCATGGTGTCAAGCAGGAGCCTTTACCTGATATGCCTGTTGACATTGATAATATTGCTGGATCTAGCAAGATCACTCGTAGTGGAAGAGTCTTCTCTCCTCCAGTTGCTTCTAAGAGTGCAGTTACCCCTGCTGTTACTTCCACCACTGATGCTCGGGGCAAGGGTCCTGTTATTGAGCCTGTATCTACTGATGTGCCAGCTGCTGATGACCTCTCTAAGCAGATGGAAGAAGTATTGAAAATCATTCGCAAGAGTGATTATGATATTGTTGATCAGCTGGGACATACTCCCTCAAAGATTTCTATGCTCTCCCTGTTATTATGTTCTGAGGCTCATGCCAAGTCATTGATCAAGTTTCTAAAGATGGCTCATGTACCCAGTGCAATTTCTGTGGACCAGTTTGAGAATTGTGTTGCTCACCTGACCTATGACAACGGGTTAGGATTTTCTGATGCTGACTTGACCCCTGCCAAGAGGGATCATAACAGGGCCTTGCATATTTCAATTGAATGCAGGGGCACTACCCTGTCTCATGTGCTGATAGACAATGGTTCCTCTCTGAATGTGTTGCCTAAGGAAGTCCTGAACAAGCTGAGTCCTGAAGATACGGTATTGAAGCCCAGTAATATTGTGGTAAAGGCTTTTGATGGTTCTAGAAGAGTAGTGCATGGGGAAATTGATCTTCCAATCAAGGTTGGCTCTCAGGTGTTTACTGCTACATTCTATGTGATGGATATTCGTCCTTCGTACTCATGTCTGCTTGGTCGTCCCTGGATCCATGGGGCAGGTGCGGTGACCTCCACATTACATCAAAAGTTGAGATATTCGGTGAATGGAAAAGTTGTTACTGTCTTTGGAGAGGAAGAATACTTTGTCAGCCATGTAAACACTTTCAACTTGGAGGCATGGATTTTTCCTACTGTGGGTGCTGGACTCAATAATTGGACAGCTGAAGATGTTATCCCTATCTCCTTTAGTCAGGAGTAAATACTATTACTGTGTTATGTTTTTAAATTTATAATTTCTGGAACAATTAAAACTTTCAAGCCATGTGCCTTACCCGGGGCACAATGGTGTGCTTGTTACGGGTTGTCATCTCATTTGCATACTTCATTCGATAAAATCAGTGGACGTTTCGTTTTCGTAAATATTGTGTTCCTTGTCTTTCTTTTTCTTTTATTTTTGCTTTATCAGCTATGTGTTCTTACACACACCCACGTCACTAAAATGCCGATCCTCATCCACTCTGGATCCAATTGATAACAGTTCTACTATTGCCAATTACAATTTCGAGAATCCGATCTATCAAACTGAAGACGGAAACGAGGACGATTGTGAAATATTTGTAGGGCTTGCTAGGTTGTTACAACAAGAAGAGAGAGCTATACAGCCACATGAAGAGCCAGTCGAAGTTGTGAATCTGGGAACTGAAGAAAACAGAAAAGAGGTCCAGATAGGGGCTGATTTAGACAACACTGCTCAGCATAAGAATGCAGGGGCAACATATCAGCGTGATATGGTGGCTTTGTTTCATGATATGATTCATCATGAGATAGAGGTATATGTGGATGATATGATAGCCAGGTCTCAGAATGAAGAACAACATCTTGATCATCTGCACAAGTTGTTTGAGAGGTTGAAGAAATACAGGTTGAGATTAAATCCAAACAAGTGTACTTTTGGAGTTAGATCTGGAAAGCTCCTGGGTTTCATTGTCAGTGGAAAAGGTATTGAAGTGGATCCTGCAAAAGTGAAAGCTATACGAGAGATGCCAGCTCCCCGTACTGAGAAGGAGGTTAGAGGTTTCTTGGGACTACATTGCAAGATTTATTTCCCAATTAACTACCATCTGTGAGCCAATCTTCAAGTTGTTGAAGAAAGATCAGGTGATGGAATGGAATGATGAGTGCCAGACTGCCTTTGATGAAATCAAGAGATATTTGCTAGAACCTCCAATTTTAATGCCACCAGTTGATGGAAGACCCTTGATTATGTATTTAACAGTATTAGACAACTCAATGGGGTGTGTATTGGGGCAACATGACGAGTCTGGTCGAAAAGAGCAGGCAATATACTACCTTAGCAAAAAGTTTACCGACTGTGAAACAAAATACTCACTGCTCGAGAAAACTTGCTGCGCTTTGGCACGGGCTGCTCGCCGACTAAGACAGTATATGTTGACCCATACTACCTTGTTGATTTCAAAGATGAATGGGGCAGTTGAAGCTGTTAATAAGAACATTAAGAAGATTGTACAGAAGATAACTGTTACTTACAAGGATTGGCACAAGATGTTACCATTTGCTCTGCATGGTTATCGTACTACAATACGTACTTCAACCGGGGCAACCCCATTCTCCTTGGTCTATGGTATGGAAGCAGTTCTGCCTATTGAAGTTCAGATCCCCTCCTTGAGAATTATGAAGGATGCAGGCTTGGATGAAGATGAGTGGATTCAGACTCGACTTGACCAGATAAATTTGATTGATGAGAAAAGGTTAGCAGCAGTTTGTCATGGCCAGATGTACCAGAAACGGATGATCAAAGCTTTTAACAAGAAGGTTAAGCCAAAGGTATATCAGGCTGGTGACTTGGTAATCAAGCGTATCATATTACCACAGGGTGATCCTAGGGGCAAGTGGACTCCAACATATGAGGGACCATTTGTAGTCAAGACAGTGTTCTCAGGAGGTGCCATGATATTGACTACAATGGATGGTGAAGACTTCCCACAACCTGTAAACGCAGACATAGTTAAAAAATACTACGCATAAAAAGAGACCCGCTAGGTTGACAGGCCTAGGCAAAAATAAGGGCATCCCGGCAAACCAAAAGGGTTTGGGCAAAAATTAGGGATATATATATAAAAAGATGTACACCCGGCAAGTCGAAAACCTGAAAAGGCGGCTTGGGCAAAAAAGGGTATCCCGGTGGATTGAAAACCTGAAAGGGCAATCCAGGCAAAAGTTAGGGATTAAAGCGTATGACTATGTCTCGTTTGGATCACTCATGAAACTGCAACCAGTTGTACTACTTACTCAAGCTCAAACAGATAAAGCTCAATCCAATCGTTTCCGTCTCAACAGCAAGAAGATGAGATACTTGAGGGGCAATAGTAGAATTGAAACTCAATAGGATTATTTCCCACATAGCTGATTCTTTTTGTAAAACTTCATGACAAAAATCTCTTACTAGGGTTTATGTCTCCTTGTACAAACTTACCCGTGTATGGGTCACTTTTGATATAAATAAATTCCATCTTTTGAATCCAGATTTACTTTTACCCTATTTACATAAGCGAAACGTCCATTGGTTGTGTTTGAATGTATGTATGCCTTTGAATATGATTGATGTTTACCAGAAATGCATGTATGCTTTTAATATGATTGATGTTTACCAGAAATGCATGAAAATGCAGTAATAGTATTTACTAAGGACGAACGAGGGAAGGATTTCAACGAAGCTTCGCCGGTTCATCTTTACAAGGCAGTTACAAACCATCAGTAGGACTAATCCATTTTCACAAAGTCTAATCTCCCCTGGAATTTATATCCATCTCTTTTATCCTCATACGGATATACGGGAAATTACTTTCCAATAAGGGCACGATGAACGAAGACGGGATGTTATACTTATCCTACTATCAAACGAAAACGAAGGTTATCTATACCCTACTGTCCCCAACAACGGGAGGTTATCTATACCTTGTTATCCCCAACAATGGGAGGTTATCTATACCTTGTTATCCCCAGCAGACGGAGGGTTATGTATTCTTCAACAACGAATCGGGATTTATTTTCCTTGGCCAGCAGTTGTTATACAAGGATATCCAGACACTTCCAGCAGTGTCATATCATACATGCATCATTTACATCATACCATAACATATATGTCTATAGTACATTACCTAAGTGCATCATGTCATACATGCATACATAAAGCATAAACTAATGTTGTTATACAGAATGCTACCTTGTTTTCAGGTTAATTATCCAACAAACAAGCTTATGATCTTTGGGACTGCTTTATTGTAACCTCAGGGTTACTTTATCCTCCTGATGAGCTTCTTATTACTTTGGGACTGCTTTATTGTAACCTCAGGGTTATTTTATCCTCCTGATAGCCTCTCATGACTTCAAGACTGCTTTAGAGCTACTGATTGCTCTATCCTCCTGAAATCATCCTATTACTTCAAGACTGCTTTAGAGCTATTCATTGCTCTATCCTCATGAGGTCATATTACTACTTCAAGACTGCTTTAGAGCTATTCATTGCTCTATCCTCCTGAAGCCATCTAATTATTTCAAGACTGCTTTAGAGCTATCCATTGCTCTATCCTCCTGAAATCATTACTTCAAGACTGCTTTAGAGCTATTGATTGCTCTATCCTCCTGAAGACATATCACATTATTACTTCAAGACTGCTTTAGAGCCATTGATTGCTCTATCCTCCTGAGGTCAGATTTATCGCTTCAAGACTGCTTTAGGGTTATCATTATTGATTGCTCTATCCTCATGAAGACATGCTGTTACATCAGTATTACTCCAGACTCCTGACAGCTCTCATTATACTACTGAAGAACTTTCCCCTAGTGGCATCTTTAAGCCCACTCAATCATGTTCAACCAACCATCAATATCACTCCATGCACTGGTGAGTGCAAATTTTTGGGCTTTTGTGTTCAATCCCCTTCAACCTTCCAGGTTACGACTGGCAAATATACCAATCTAACCCCTCAGGTTTCAGAAAATTGAACAGGGGCAGCTGTTGCACCCCAAAATTTGCCCTCACAATACAAGACTTTGTGTTCCAAGAAGGTTCACAAACTTCTCAACATCTACAAGACCTTTCATGAGGTTCATGAAGTCCATAGGTTGCTTCTTGAAGGTGCACAAGGTTCACAAGATTCACAATGTTTACAAAGCTTTCCTAAGGGTCATGAGGTCTACAAAGCCACTTCATGATGTTCACAAGGTTCACAAGCTTCACAATACCTCCCATGAGTATCACAAGATATCTTATGAAGATTCACAAGGTTCACAAAGTTCACAATTGGTCAGAAGAGTTGACAATTCCCTCAGACAATGCACCTCCTAAGTAGTGCATCCAAAACTAGGGTTTTGACTTTAATCAGGCTAAATGGACTTCCAATACCTCAAGTGAGTTTCATAACATCTTATATGTGTATAAGAACCCCCATGTCAAGTTTCAAGACTTTTCTCAAAAGTTTGCTCAGTCAGATGATCAGATAAGTCAAAAGCAGTCAACGCAGTTAAAAAGTCAAACTGAGGTCAACTGTAATACCCCAAATTTTACCCTTTCTTTTTATTTTTATTTTAAATTCTGATTAACTTAATAAATTAACCTTTTTTTTTTAAATCTTGTTTTTTTTAACTAATAATAATTTAATTAAGTTTTTTTTTTTTTTATAACTTTACTAATGTTTTTTATTAACTTTTTTTTTATTTAGTTTATTTATTTAAATCATTTTAAGCTCTTCTTACTAACTTTTAGGATTTAGATTAAAATTTAACTTTTTTTTTTCTTTTCTTTAAGAGTAAATTTTTTTATAACCTTTTTTAATTAATTTCTAACACATTTTTTTAATCAAATTATATTACCTTTTTAAAATTAAATCTTTTTTCTAACTTTTTTAAAAGATAAATCCTTTTTCTAACCCTTTTTTAAAGTTAAATCTATTTCTAACTTTTTTTAAAGTTAAATCTTTTTTTCTAATTTTTTTAAAAAAATCAAATCTTTTTTCTAACTTTTTAAAAGTTAAATCCTTTTTCTAACTACTTTTTTAAAGCTAAATCTTTTTTTTCTAACTTTTTTAAAAAAAATTAAATCTTTTTTTTTTCTAACTTTTATAAAGTTAAATCTTTTTTTTCTAACTTTTTTAAAAAAAATTAAATCTTTTTTCTCTAACTTCTTTTTAAAGTTAAATCTTTTTTTTCTAACTTTTTTAAAAAAATTAAATCTTTTTTTTTCTAACTTCTTTTTAAAATTAAATCTTTTTTTTCCTCTAAATTCTTTTTAAAATTAAATCTTTTTTTTCTAACTATTTTAAAAATTAAATCTCACCTTTGTCACTTTTTTTGTTCTTTATTATTTTTACTCTAAATTTTTCTATCTTTCATTAAAAAAATAACAAAAATAGTTTTTTATTATTATTTAATTATTATTTTCGTATTTTAATTAAATCATTTTTTAAAATATTATTTTTTTCACTTTTTTCTAAGTTATTCATAAAAATATCCAAAAAATCATAAAATAAAAAATATTGAAAAAATTTTTGTTCTTTTTATAATATTTTTGATTTTAGGAATCAATAGGATTATTAGTTTATTTTAATTATTTTAAATTATTTAAATTTTATTTTTTCTTAACTAATTATTTAGTTTGGGCTTTAAAATGGGCTTTAGGGACATTATTGACAATTTGGTGTTAACCCTAATTTGTTCCCTATATATACATGTGTTGCCTTGTTGGAAAAAGGGGGGAGAATGAAAAAAAAACCTAAGAGGAGTGAGTGCCGTTGGCCGTTATTTAGTTTTCTTCTTCATCCATTACTATTGTTTCTTTTTCTTCATCGTTTACCGTTATTTCTTTTCCTTCATCTATTACTGTTGTTTCTTTTTCTTCATCTTTTACCGTTATTTCTTTTTCTTCATCTATTACCGTTATTTCTTTTTCTTTATCTATTACTGTTGCGTTTATATATATATAATTTTTAAATTGTTAGAGTTTATATATATAAGATTTTTGATCGAATTATGTCGATACGATGTTTGCACATTTGTGTGCATGACGCGTGACATTTGTGTTAGTTCGATCTGGTTGCGATGATCGCATTTTTGTGTGAGCAATAATACTATTTTTTGCTTAATTTCTTTTTCTTTGCGATAAATTTTGTTTCGTCCGATTTAGATCTGGTTGCGATGAGCGCATTTCTGCGTTAGCAACATTGTTGGGTTATTTGGCACATTTAAAATTCATTATTGCTTTATTATTATTATTATTATTATTATTATTATTATTATTATTATTATTATTATTATTATTATCATTATTTATTATTATTATCATTATTATCATTATTATTATTATTGTTATCATTAATTTATTAAAATTTGTTGTAATATAAAAATCTGTTTTTTTAAAATAAATGACATTAACATCTTTTTTCCAAATTAATATGAAAACCTAATTTTAATTTTCTATATGATTCTATGTATATGTTTATTATAATTCTTGTAAATTTTTGTAAATAAAATTAAACCTTATAAACACTTAATGTAAAATTTTGGTGAATGTGATTATTGATTAGTTAAAATTTGTTTTCATCATAATGTGTAAATATTTTTCTTAATAATTGTTAATATATAATTAGAGATAATTAAATTTTTGTAAATGATTAAGAAATTTATAATTATGTTATATTTAGAACTTTATATTATAGTAATTATTTAATCATTTATGTTTCTAAATAAAAATCAAATCTTATGTTTAATCACGTTATTAATTAATTATTATTGCTAATCATATTTTGTTGCTTATTGTTATTTTGAAATTTCTATCTTATTATTTTTTCTAACTTTGTCTATTTTTCTCATTATTATTGTTTCAACTAATTATTTTCACTAACTTTATATTTATACTAACCTTATTTAATTTTTCTTATTATTTACTAACCCCAATATTTTATTTACTTATTTGTTATTTTTTTTATTATATTTATTTTGATCATATTTTACTATTTATTTTATTTATTATAATTTTGTAATTGCCTCTTAGATGTAAATTGTAATCATTTAATTATTATTATCATTATGGTTAGTAATTAGGGAGTGCCAATATGTATGATATTTAAAAAAATAAATTAGATCATTTTAATATAAGATAATTAAATTAAACATTTCACACACGTAAGTCGATTTTAATCGCCGTCTCACTTCTTAAGGATATCCCTCAAGTTGCCTATGAATATTGGTTAAGTGGGGTGTATAAAGCAAGTCCCTCAAAAAGAAAATCATCAAAGTCCCTTATGGTTGCCTTTACGAATCGAGTCTCTTTCGAAAAATGATGATAGTCCCTCTAGTTTGCTTATTACACCCCACAATGGCCTTCAAAAATCCAATTGTCCCTCACATGTCCCTTAACATCCAAAGTAAGGACTACCTACTCCATTCTAGTAGGGATAGTCTTACTAAGGAAAGGATAAAGAATAAGAAAGACCTTAAAACATTAGGGTAGGCTACTCCTAGATACTTGCTCACTTCAAAACTTTTTCACACTTAAACAAATTTCCAACAAAATTTTCAAACAAGTTTTTTCCACATCCACACACGGATTATTATTAAACTATTCTGAAATTTTTTGCTATTCACACACTACACTTTCAAAACAACTCAAAAGTGAGCTTAAGTACCTAAGAGCCCATGGATAACCATGGATGAAAAGGATGCTAATACCTTCCCTTTTCATAACCTACCCCCCGGACCCAAAATATTCTCTAAGGTCTTTCCTGTTCTTTTATAACCTTTCCTTATGGATAAAATAAAAGTCGGTGGTGACTCTTGCTATCCGCAACATTGTTTAAAGTCAGTTCTCCCACCGTGTTACACTAACGCATGATTTAGAGTTGGTTGTTGTTGTGTTTGTATTGAAGCTTTAGAGGCATTATTTGTTCGGGTCGAGATTTGAAGTGTTTAGTGATCATAAGAGCTTGAAATATCTCTTTGATCAGAAAGAGTTGAATTCAAGGTAGAGGAGATGGTTGGAGCTTCTGAAACATTATAATTTTGGTTTGAGTTATCATTCGGGTAAAGCAAACGTAGTAGCTGATGCATTGTGTAGGAAATATTTGCATATGCTGACGATGATGGTAAGAGAGTTAGAGATGATTGAGCAATTTTGAGATATGAGTTTGGTTTGTAAAGAGACTTCTCATGGAGTTAAGCTTGGTATGCTGAAGCTTACTAGTGGTATTCTTTATGAGATTCGAGAAGGTCAGAAATCTAATTTGAGTTTGGTAGATCGATTGACTAAGACCAATCAAGGTCGAGGTGGTGATTTTCGGATTGATGAAAATGGTATTATGAGATGTCGTGATAGAGTTTATGTTCTAGATATAGCTGAGCTGAAAAAGAGTTTTCTTGAGGAAGGGCACCGTAGTGGATTGAGTATTCATCCGGGTGCTACTAAGATGTATCAATATTTGAGGAAAGTATTTTGGTGGCCTTGTATGAAAAAAGAAATTGCAGAGTTCGTGTATTCTTGTTTGACTTGGCAGAAGTCGAAAATCGAACATTAGAAACCGTTGAGTTTGATACAACCGTTATCTATTCCTGAGTAGAAATGGGATAGTATATCGATGGATTTTGTGTCTGGTTTACCCAAAACACCGAGTAATTGTGAAGCTATTTGGGTTATTGTGGATAGATTGGCAAAATCTTCTCATTTTATTCCAATGAGAATGGATTACCCATTGGAGAAGTTAGCAAAGTTGTACATTGAGAGGATTTTCAGATTGCATGGTATTCCATTTAGCATTGTGTCAGATAGAGATTTGAGGTTTACTTCGACATTTTGGGAATGTTTGCAAAGTGCTTTGGGTACGAAGTTGCGGTTGAGTTCTGCTTATCATCCGCAGATAGATGGTCAAACGGAGATGACAATTCAGTCACTTGAGGATATTTTGAGAGCTTGTGTGTTGGAAAAAGGAGGTGCTTGGGATAGCAACATGCCTTTAATTGAACTTACTTACAATAACAATTTGAAGTCTTGTATGGTAGGAGGTGTAGGACGCCATTGTGTTGGTATGAGTCAGGAGAGAGTGTTGTGGTTAGACCTGAGATAGTTCAGCAGACTACTGATAAGATTAAGATGATTTAGGAGAAGATGGAGATTTCTTAGAGACGTCAGAAGAGTTATCATGGAAAGAGGAGGAAAGCACTTGAGTTTCAAGAGGGAGATCATGTGTTTCTTAGAGTTACTCCTGTAACTGGTGTTGGTAGAGGGTTGAAGTCACATAAGTTGACGCCGCATTTTATTGGTCCTTATCAGATTTTACAGAGGATATGAGAGATAGCCTATCGCTTTTTTTTCGTCGCTTGCTAATCTCCATGATGTGTTCCATGTATCTCAGTTGAGGAAATACATTGTGGATCTGTCTCATGTAGTCCAAGTAGATGATGTGCATGTGAGAGATAACTTGACTGCGGATACATCACCTATGCAAATAGAAGATCGGGAGTTGAAGCAACTTCGAGGTAAAGAGATTGTTATGGTGAAGGTAGCTTGGAGAGGACCAGCTGGTGGAAATGTGACTTGGGAGCTTGAGAGTCAGATGAGAGAGTCTTATCCTGAGTTGTTCGTTTGAGATAATTTTTTTGGGTGAAAATCTTTTAAGTAGGGAAGGGTTGTAACACCCCAATTTTAGTAATTATTTATTTATTTATATTAATTAATCGAGTGATTTATGCATATTTGAATTATTTGATTTATATGAACTAATTGATTTAATTGATTTGTTTTATTTATTTTATTTGGTGGAATAAAATATAGAATTGATAGAATTAGTAAATGGGTCTAGATTGGGAGTGTGAATAGAAAGTTAGAAAGTGGGTTAGTAAGCCCATTAGACTAATGAGAAAATTGTGGGATTTGATAAAATAAGAGAAAGAGAGAATATGGTTAGAAAGATAGAAAAGGGGAAAAAGGGGGAAAAGATGAGAAGAAAACCTAAGGAGGAAACTCATGAGTTCATCAAGAAACCAAGGTAATGGTGGGTCTTTTCATAGTTATGGAATTATATGATAATGTATGATGGGTAGTAGCATATTTAGGATAAAAACCCTCAATTTTCATGGTGGTTGTTATATTATGATTATATGATGAATTTGTGTGCCTTATATGTGTGTATTATTTTTCTTTTTGATAATTGAACATATATCTATCAATTTCAAAGGTTTTAGGCATAATCTTAAAACAATTATTAGATGGTTTAATTGTGTTAAAATTGTAAATTTACTTGAGATAATTACAGTATTGAATAGGTTGTAATTTTCTGAGAGTTTGGATTTTTACATAATCGAAATCGGAGACTCAAAAGGTCTCCAACGGTGAAAAACGCAGAAAATTTTGCATGTCCGTCACGACTATTCATGTTTTCAGTCGAAATCGTTTTGGTCATAACTTTTGATCCGTAAGTCTTTTTTGTCCCCGTTCGAAGCATTGGAAAGCTAATAAATAGAGCTATACCATAGTATAGATAAGAGAATTAGTTTTTGTAATATTTTTATATATAATATTTTTCGGAAATTAATTGTGTATATGTTCTATCAATGAATCGTTGTACTATTTGCTGCCGGTTGTGAAATTATTGTGGATAATTTATTCAATACTTGCGTGTGTACTTGTATAAGTATATTTTGGTATGTGACAACATGAAATATGATAGTTATTGTTTGTTGTAATGATAATACAGTCATAATTGTATTGTAAAATGTGTTGTATACCATTTGAAAGTGAATTGTATGGGGATGATTCATAAATATGTGTTTATATGTGCAATTGTGTGGTAATTCAAGTGTGATGAATTATTTAAGATATGCATGAATATTAAGATTAAGAAATGGTCTTAATTGCATATGGTTGTTGAACTTGCACATGCATCATTTGTTGTCAAGAGGCAATGCTTGTTAGTTCTATGGAAACTAATGACTTGTCTCAAACCTAGAGCGGGATTTGAAAGCTTAGGGAATGGTCCTTTTGTGTGTTATTGATCTAGAGAACGGACCCGATTTAATGTAAAAATAGAAAAATAATAACAAGTGATTAATGTCACTTGCATGAGTTATATTAGAGTCTTGCATTGAGTCACATCATGTATATGTTTGCAATATGAGATTATGTGAAATATGTGAATTTTGAAATTAATGAACTGACGAATTATAGAATTGTGAGTATGTACTTGTGAATAGTATGGTCACTTGAGTGATAATATGTTGATAAAACTTTTTGAAGTGTGAGAATAATTATGTTATGCTTGTATGCTATATAATATATATTATCTTATGATTTCGATAGTTATGTGAATTCTCACCCTTCTGTTGGAATGATGTTTTGTACGACATTGCTCAGGTACCAAAGAGTAGAGTTGCTTCTAACACGAGGTAACTGTTGGAGTAGCTTATTTTAGTCCCTTTATTTATTTTAGGTCAAGTCATGCCTGATCATGTAACACTGGGAACGTTTCAATTCATGTTTTGAGAGATACTTTATGTATTATACTTTATGTTGTTATTGTTATTTGAATTATGTGGAGCATTGACTTTTATGCCTAAGCGATGATTATGAATGAGTTGATCATTAGACTTTTATTATGTTTATTATGATTGAAGTAATTTCGCTGCTACATGCTAAGTGAAAGTATGTGAAAAACATGAATTTATTTTAAGTGTTATTGAGCATGACAAGTATATGTGTGATGTTTTAAAATTATATGTGACACCCTTATTTGAGATGCATGTATCTTATTCTGATTTATGACGTATTATTATGTGGTGTTTAGAAGGGTGTTACAGAAAGTCTCAAATGATAGGTTTCAAAACAATAACACTATCAAAACTAAAGAAAAAAGAATTTTTAAACTAATAAAAGACTATAAAACTAGTTAATAAAATTTATGACTTTTCATTTTATTTTTGATGTCCTTCAATTTTTCAAAAAGAGTATATGTATAAGATTCATATAGTATAATAAACTTGGACTCAAAAACTAACAAGAGTCCAACTAATATAACCTTTTTATTTAGTTTAATATTTAAAATAAATAAATTCACACTCTATTAAAGAGAGGTCGGAAGTTGACGGAGAGAGATAAAGAAAAAGAGAAAGAGGGGAAGAAGAAGATGAAAACAATAGGTAGAAAATGCCATTATTTTAATGTTTTTCATAACAAACATCTCAAACCTCATTCAAAATGCCATTGTTTTTCCTCAACCTAAAAATGTTTCACCTCGAAATCCATACACAAAACACTAGACACAACAATAGACAACAAAAAGCAACATTAGAGATCCACAACAAAAAGCAACAACAATTTTTTGTCAGATTCGGTAATCACTTTCAACGCCTTCTCTGCCACGTGAAACTGTACCAGCTTCGAAAATAGAGATCCACCCCACCGTGTGTTTTTCGGCCATCCTCAATATCTCTCAGTCGCGTCTTCTTCTTCTAGACCGCTCCAAGTACAATACTTACGTCATTTCACATTCTAATAGTTGTTCTATTTTTCTAAAAATCAAAAGTCAAAAATAATTATAGATATGTTGTACTATATTAGGGAAAGAAGAAAGAAAGATAGAGAGAAGAAAGAAGGAGAAAGACAAAGAAGGTGGAGGCTACATATTTCATTAGAAAGTCATTAGAGTTTGTTCCAAATAATGAATATAAATGAAAATAAATGCAGAAAATATGAAATATATTAAGAAAACGTGAAATCTATTAAAAATAAAATTAAGTCAATTAATAAAATTAAAAAATGTCAAACAAAAAACAATGTTAGATTTTAAAAAGATAACAGTAACGCTACGTAAGCAAATTATAGTTTTTTGTATAAAAAAAAATTAAGGAAATGGACTGTTTAGGGTAACAACACGGTTTTAAAGGACTACATTGTAATGTTTTTTATTTAAAGGATCAAAGTGAAACAATAAGTTAAATTAAAGGACCAAAAGATGAATTAAGCCTATTTTTAACTAATACTTTTATTCTTCTATTCGATGGTGTAGATTTTTCAATTCTCTTAGAACATGGATCTTCTATTCCCATTTTTGTGTTGCCCTCCCTCTTTTTCTAATTCAATGGTCAATTAATGCATAAAGGAAAAAACAAAAGTATGGAATAGACAATAAAAGAGATAAATGTGTGGTTGATATTCGAACTGAATGGAAACATGAGAGAATGTGCATGAGAGGATCCAAATCCATAAAAGAGACAAATGTGTGGTTGATATTAGAACTAAATGGAAACATGCGAGTATATGCATGAGAGGATCCAAATCTGAGAAATATATCGTCTCCTGCCATTTTATGTTTAACCTTCCCTCCTATGCTTCATCAAATGGCAGAAACTTTATCAAAAACAAATAAATAAATAAAAACAACATTGATAAGAGAGATAAAATGATGATGAAGAACTGTGATATATGTAGAACGGGCAGCAGAAGGAATTTGGCAGAAGAGGATCAGAGAGAATCCATCGGGTGCTTGAGAGGATTGGAACTTTATTCCTTAAGATTATTATTCAAAATTCTTGCATTAAATTGTAATGTGAAATTTAGTATTGTCAAATTTGAAAGTTAATAGAATGATTTGATAATAGTTTTTTTAAATGTGATTCATTTTTCACTCCAAACGATTATGTCGAGAAAAAGAAATTTGCCTCTTAACTATTAATATTTTAATCTAAAAAATGTTAAATGTGTTTGGTCATCAATTTTGAGTTTAATACGAGGGAGTATTTTTCATTTGAATACACGTCTTATGAAATACACTCCATAGACGTAGGCATGGTAAAAAAATCCAGATCCGTCAGGGCCCGCCCAGACCCGCCTCGAAATTATCGAGGAAAATCCGGTTTGAATGGGTACGGGTGCGGGGAAAACCCGACTTTTAATTACGGGTGCGGGGAGATACTAAGACCCGCTCGCACTCGGCCCCTCCCCGCCCCCGAATAATGCATTTTAGTCTAATTCTCTTATTTTACTTATCTTAATATTCATTTATTAATTATATTTTTAATTAAATTATTAATACCTTTATTGCAATTAAAATAATTAAATTAATTAAATTAATATTTATTTATTTATTAAAATTTTAATTAAATAATTAATTTATTTATTAAAATAATCAATTTTTTAATTTTATTGCAATTAAAAAAAAATTTGCGGGTGAGGGCGGGGCGGGTGCGGGTGCACCCGTTCTCTACTGGAGGCGGGTCTGTACGGTAAATTTGTACCCCCGATTGAATTTGGGGACAGAGACGGGTGTGTTACATGGAGGCGGGTGCGGGTGCAGGTATAGTAAAACCCGCCCCCGACCCGCCCCGTTGCCATCCCTACATAAATGTGTGACTTTTCTTATTTATAAATATTTAAGTTTTCTTTTTTTAATCAATGTGAAAAATTTTCAAACAATACTTTCAATTCACACTTATATTTTTCAACAAATTTGAATTAATTATTTAATTAATCAATTAAGAAATGACAAAATCAATTATTTATCCATTATTAACATATTATTATTAATATAAATTATGATAAATGGTTTGATTGAGTGTTATTTTTAAATGGAGTATGATGGATGAACACATTCTAATAAGTCTAATGAAAAGTCTATGTCTTCGTCTATTTAACTATTTAATAGTTATTCTATTAGACATTAAATAAGTTTTTTTTTTAACTTAGACTGGTGAGGATAGTTCACCTCTCATGTTTATTCTCTCATTGGCGGTTGCTAAAATTATAAAAAGAATATGGTTCATAATCATCTCTAAATATGTAAATATTCTGAAATTTTTGTATCCATGATTTATTATATTACTTCATATTTTCATATTAAGTATTAAATTAGTATTTTTAGAACTAATACACACAAAAAATACATAAGTAAAAATATAATTATTATTTTGGTCTACATATTTCATTTTATATAAGACTTTAATATCTACACTTTTTTTTAATGAAAATTATGTTAAATAAAGACTATACATAGGTAAAACAAAAACAGTTGGTTAATTGTACCATTATTTATATTTTTTAGATAACAAAATCAATACTCTTAAAAATTAATTTTAGTTATAATATTTTTATTATGCCATTAGTATTTAGACTTTCAATTAAAATGTTAGAAGCTATAATATTGTTATTATGTATGAGCTTTTTGCCTTTTAATTAAAAAAGTTATTATTATGATTTATCCATCGCAAAACTTTAGATCTAGCTTAATTTTATTGTTTTAATTATTTTTAATAAAATCAATTTACTCATGAGATACTATGGTATCTCAACCCGATACAACTTATATCAACTAGAAAAAATTCAAAAAAATTAAAATAATAGATAAAAATAAAAAATATTTTGACAAAGTAAACAAGAACTTACATTGTTCCCCTTTTATATATTTTAGAAATAAATTCCAAATAAAAAAGAATAGCAGTGAATAATTAATGGTACAGTTGCTAAGAAATTATGTATATTGATTAAAGGCTATAAAGTATAGACAAGATGCAAATATTGAAAAGACAAGTGGTTGATAAGAGGTGAGAAGAAAGGAAGGGATGAATGGATGCATTATTATCCATAAGAAGGTGCACAAGCAATGCAAGCAAGAAGAAGAATAGCAGAAGAAACACCATCTTCTTCGACATTGGAACTGCTTCTTTTGAACTTTCCAGTTTTTCCTTTGTTGCATTGAATTTGTTTCTGTTGTTGTTGATTCTGATGTTGCGGTTGTTGTTGCTTGTTCTTCTTCATTGCTTCTTCAACTCTAGATACCATGATGTCTTTGAATTATTTGAAGGAAAATGAAAGTGAAATAGGAAAGAAAGTATGGAGGTAGATAGAGAAGAATGATACAAGTATCTCACTTTATATAGAGTTTTGGTGAGGGGATCTATATGCCTTTGTTTTCTGCTAGTTTTGCCTTAGCTATGGCCCTCCAATTGGCAATTGGAATAATTGGAGATTTTTACATGTCACTCTCACACTTAAATCTATTACCCCTAATTTTTCAAAATATCCAAAAATATATTTGTTAAAATTTAATTAAAAAAATAGTACAGGATCGAAAGTGCAATTAAAAAATTTGGTAAGAAATTCGTTAATTAATTTTAAAATTCTTAGGATTTTCACCGATCGATGTGTAGAAAAAAATATATTGGAATTAATAATACAGAATTTTTCAAAAATCCAATTAAAACTTTTTATTTTGATAGTATATTTGAAAATTCTTAGAAAAATTCATTGGTTTTTTAAAAAAGTCAATGAAAATTTATAAATTGTTTTAAAATTTTCATAACAATTTATAGATTTTTTTGAAAAATCTAATAAAAACGCATAGGTTTTCAAAAAATTTGATACTATGTTTGAAAAATCTGATAAATTGTCATAAATATTTTAAAACTCCAATAATATATTTAAAAAAATCTGGTAGTTCAAATATAATGAAAAAAATGAGTTTGCATTGATTTTTTTTTTAATTTGACAAAACTCGTAGGTTTTTAAAAAATTTGTAAAATCTCGTAGGTTCCATAAAAATTATATAAAAACTAAAAAATATTTCAAGACAAATAGTATATTTTTTTATTTCTATCTCTGTATTTATTTTTTTTTAAAAATAATTCATGAATGTAATCATTTTGGTTTTAATTTTAAAGTTAAAATTAATAGAAAAATCCGAAGAAAAATGCGCAGGAAACCTACGAATTTTCCTAAATATTTTAATTTTGAAAACTAAAACCAAATAAAATTCAAGATTTAAGTACTTTATCTTTAAAAAAAAATTACATAGACGAAGATAAAGACATGTCATCTTACAAGTCATATTTCAAATTCCATAAAACACAATAATTTTTAAAAACATAAAAAAGTTACAAAGAATTATGATAAAAGCATTATAATTGATGGATGTCTGATTTAAGTGTGAGGTTACCGGACAAAATCTCTTATAATTGGTATAAGATTGACCCCTTCCCATATTTATTTTATTATTATTATTATTATTATTATTATTATTTGATCTGACCTGATCAGGAGGGATCACGGACTGGCCACGCTTCGCCGGACGGTTATCTGTTCGCCGAGGTAAGAATGAGGAGGGGGTGTACCTGCAAAGCACTCCGACGCCCAAGTAAGAAGTTGGACAGAGAGGAAGCAATAGTACAGAAAAGGGGGGCAAGAAGAGTTACCTGACCCTCTTGAAGAAGAGGGTATTTATAGAGAGACCCCAGCGCTGGGCCAACGGTCATTCGAGGTGGGCCAGACGACCAGGCCCAACCCTAATGACTGCTAGGGTTTACGTGGCGTAGTGAAGACCAGGACGTGGTCTTCGCCCTAGTTCAACCGCTCCTAGGTCTCCGGAAAGTGGGTTTGACCTGCTCTTTCGGAGGTGGGCGGTTGGCCGATGACGTGTCCCCGCGGAGGGGAGCACGTGGAGAACGTGCGCCGAGCACGTTATTCTCCCGCGGAGGGAGCCCGGGTAGTCTCGCTCGTCTGGTGTGACGGACGACGAAGGGGAAGCGGCGTGATGGCTTGTGCCCGGCGGACGGTCCTGCTCGTCCGAAGGGGCGTGTGCCAGGTGTGCTCAGTTCGCCTGTTGGGCCGTATTTGGTATTGGGCCTGCCGAGGTGAGGCCCACACCGGAACATTATTATTATTATTATTATTATTATTATTATTATTATTATTATTATTATTATTATTATTATTATTATTATTATTATTATTAATTTTTTATGAGGTTATTTTAAATTTTATAATTTTTTCTCTCACATCATTTTTTAAATATAAAATTATGTTTGTGAGATTTTAAAGTTAGATGATTTTTTGGGTATGTTATTTAATATTTTTAACTTATTCTTTATATTACATGTTATTTGTATTGTTACTGTTTTTAATAAATTTTGTTAGAAAAGTGTGATATCTTAATAATGAGATAATTCGTATGAACGTGTAAAAAATTAAATCTAAATTCTCAAATTCAACCATTTTTTTGGTAACAAAATTCGACCATTTTAAAATAATAGAATAGAATGTAATTTTCGTAATAACATTTATTAATAATAAATTTAAATTCAAAAAATCAAAATAATAAATAATTCATTTCTAATGTAAGACGTGAATAAACGTTGAATGTCGTTCATCTCTTTTGTGGATAAAAAATTATGGTTAGCACGATCACAAAATATAATTTAGAAACAATAGTATAAAAGGAGCATAATTTAAGGGGGAATTATGTAAACAAAGTGTAACATAAAAGATAATGGTTTGTAAAAGAGAAAAAGACAAATGATTTGTAAAAAAATAAAAATAAAAATAAAAGATAAGTGGCGCTTATTAACAAAAAAAATATTTTAGTAAATAATATTAATGTTATTAAATCAACAAAATTAATTTATATGAAAGGAATTAGAGGAGTGTGGAATGATATCCGACGTTTTTGTTTCTCGAAATAAAAATATAATGGGTCAATTGTTTTGTGTCGCTCGGTTTGCTAAGGTGAGGGATTTGAAAAATTGAGCAAAGCTTTAAACAACGTTTATTTTAGAGATTATCGATTGTTTGCGAATGTGGCTCGTTAAGATAGGTTTGAGAAGTTTGATAGGAGAAACATGGGGAAGGGAGAGGGAGGAAAATTTTTTAGACATGAGGACAAAAAATATTCAAGGGAGAGTGGGAGAAGGGAGGCTAAGTTTGTTGGGATCAGTAGCAAGAAGGAGTTGGAGAGGGTGAAGGAGGAAGGAGGAAGTCGTTAGGAGGGAAGAGGAAAAGGAAAAACTTATAGTGGTGACGCATGGAGGGGTGGTAAGTAAGGTGTTAAAGGAGATGTGGGAAGACTCGTTTCTTAGTACTAATGTGAATGGTAAGAATTTATAGGTGGTCAAAGATGGGAAGGGAGGGGTGGTTCTGGTTTATACAAGTTATGAGGTTGTACCTGAAGATATTGAATGGGATGTAATGGTAAGGTGACTAGGATTCAGAATGGTGTTAGAGTTTCAATTATTCAACAATCTATCTCAAATGTTGGGTTTCATAATTTTATGGTGGCACGTTGAGAGGAGAAAGAATCTTTTTGTATTTTACGGGAAAGACGGAGGTGATGTCAGTTTTTAATAAAGCGACTAATTTTTCAGTTTTTTGTGTATGATTGTCATGCTTGATCAAAGGATAGTGACTTGGTTTATGAAATAGGGGTGTGGGTTCGTTATTATGGTATACCGTTACATATCAAGGGTGATTGTTCAAATATGTTCACTGCTTTGTCAAGAGGGACAGGTGAAGTGATTAAGAAGAAGGGACGATTTGAAGGTGGTAAGAGGGAGGGGAGAGAGATATTAGGCTTGAAAATGGTATTTTAAGACATGGTGTTTTCGGGGTTGTGGAGAGGGAGTTGAGTGGTAATAATAAAGCTTGTTTCTTTTGATATGATAGAGTTAGGTGGTTGGGAGAAGAAGAGGGATGTGTAGAGGTTTGTTAGAGAGAAGTGTCTGTTGGTGGTGTGCATTCAGGAAAGGAAAATGGAAGTGATTGACGAAGTTGTGTATAGGTGTCTGTGGGGGTTCTCTGAAGTGGGCTATTCTTTTCAACCCTCTGTAAGGGCCTCTGGTGGTTTATTGATATTATGGGTTATTAAAGAGGTGGTGGTGAAAATTTCATTGAGTTTGTTTATTATAAAAGGATTTTTTAGAAAGTCAAGGCGTGAGTTTGCTATTGCCAATGTTTATGCTCCTTGTGATAGTGGTGGTCAATCATCTTTGCAGAATCGCTTGGTGTTCTGATTAATGATGACGAGGGGAATACTTAATGTGTGAATGGTGATTTATTGAAGTTGTGTATAGGTGTCTGTGGGGGTTCTCTGAAGTGGGCTATTCTTTTCAACCCTCTGTAAGGGCCTCTGGTGGTTTATTGATATTATGGGTTATTAAAGAGGTGGTGGTGAAAATTTCATTGAGTTTGTTTATTATAAAAGGATTTTTTAGAAAGTCAAGGCGTGAGTTTGCTATTGCCAATGTTTATGCTCCTTGTGATAGTGGTGGTCAATCATCTTTGCAGAATCGCTTGGTGTTCTGATTAATGATGACGAGGGGAATACTTAATGTGGGGGGTCTCTGAAGTGGGCTATTCTTTTCAACCCTCTGTAAGGGCCTCTGGTGGTTTATTGATATTATGGGTTATTAAAGAGGTGGTGGTGAAAATTTCATTGAGTTTGTTTATTATAAAAGGATTTTTTAGAAAGTCAAGGCGTGAGTTTGCTATTGCCAATGTTTATGCTCCTTGTGATAGTGGTGGTCAATCATCTTTGCAGAATCGCTTGGTGTTCTGATTAATGATGACGAGGGGAATACTTAATGTGTGAATGGTGATTTTAATGTTATTCGATTGATTGAGGAAAGAAGGAGTAGGGTAACTGTTGACCGTGTGGATGATTATTCTCATTTTAATTTGTTCATTAAAGTAAATGTTATGGTTGATTTACCATTGTGTGGGAGAATATTCACGTGGTATTAGAGGTATAGTTTTTCTATGAGTCGTCTAGATCGTTTTTTATTATAGGATGCTTGGTTTATTTTTGGATGAATTCTGTTCAAGTGGGTCTTCCTCACACTAATTTTTTTAATCATTGTCCAACTATGTTGACTATTGACGAAGAGAACTATGGTCCTAGGCCAATGAGAATGTTACAATGTTGGACTGATTTACCAGGTTACACGAAGTTAGTGAAGGAAAAATGGTTATCTTTTCAGGTGTATGGTTAGGGGTTTTGTGCTAAAAGAAAAACTAAAGTTGATTAAGAGAAGTTTGAAATTATGACATCAAAATCATACTCAAAATTTAGAAAGCAAATCAAAGCGGTAAAAGACCATATTTCTTTCTTGGATATTAAAGGAGATGAGTGTGATCTAGAAGAGGAGGAGGAGTTGGGAGAGTTACACTCTTTATCAGAAAAAATTCTTTCTATTTCCAAATTACATTCAAGTATCCAGTGGCAAAAATCTAGATTACTTTGGCTAAAGGAGGGAGATGCAAATTCAAAATTCTTTCACGGTATTATGTCTTCGAGGAAAATGTCAAATTATATCATCTCAATTTCAATTAATGATGTACAGGAAGAGGCTATCAATGGAGTGATGAGTGCTATCTTTTTTACCATTTTCATAATCATTTTTAGGCAATAGTGGTTGATCAGCCAGGGATATACTATCTTTCGTTTAAATCAATCACTAGGGAGGAAGGGTCGGTTTTGACTATACCTTTATTAGAGGTTGAGATTAAGCAGGCAGCTTGGGATTGTGATTGTTTTAAAAGTCCAGGACCAGATGTAATTAATTTTGGCTTTATTAAAGACTTAGGGGATGTCTTACAAGATGATTTGATGCTCTTTTTTACATATTTTTAGCGTAAAGGCAAGATGACCAAAGACATTAACAGTTCTTTTATTGCTTTGATTCCCAAAGTTGAGAGTCTTTAGCGTTTGTCGGATTTTTGAGCTATTTATTTGGTTAACTGTCTCTATAAAATTCTATCAAAGGTTTTTGCTAATAGTCTGACACACATGATTGGAAGTCTTATTTCTGAAACTCAATAAGCTTTTGTTAGAACTAGGTAGATCCTATATGACATTCTTATAGCTAATGAAATGGTAGACGGTGATTTGGTGGATTTGCGGTATTTGGATGATGTTATGTGTAAAATTAATTTTTCGACTCTATGGAGGAAGGAGATACTAGAGTGTATTACTAAGGTAAGAACTTCTGTACTTGTGAACGGGAGCCCAACTGATGAGTTTAAGATGGAAATATGTCTTCGCCAAGGTAACCCGCTTTCATATTTTCTCTTTTTGATAGAAGCTGAAGGGTTACATGTTTTGATGGATGTTGTAATGGAAAAAGGAATGTATACAGAATATGTGGTAGGGGGCAAAATGTTGCTATTGTTTCTCATTTACAATTTGTTGATGATACACTATTAATGGAGGTTAAAAGTTAGGAAAATGTCAAAGCTTTGAAGGCGGTGTTGATTCTTTTTTAAGCTATATCGAGATTAAAAGTTAACTTTCATAAAAGCATGTTGTTTGGGGTCGACGTCTTGGAATCTTGGTTGCATGAGGCAACAATAGTTATGAATTGTAAGCATGATCGACTACCTTTTTGTATTTGGGGATGCCTATTGGTGAAGATTCTAGGAAGCTTAATTTTTGGTATCATCTGATTGATCGTATCAAAAGAAGACTGTCAGGGTGGAAGAGTCACTTTCTCTCTATGGGGGTCGTCTAGTTCTTATTAAGTTTGTCATGTCCTCTATTTCGGTATACTTTATTTCCTTCTTCAAGGAACCCCTAGGTATCATATATTCTCTTTAATTAATTTTTAATGCTTTTTTTTAGGAGGGAGTGAGGAAATGAAAAAAAATTCTTGTATTAAATGGAATACTATTTGTTTGAAAAAATAAAATGGAGGTATGGAGGTTAGGAGGTTGAAGGAGTTTAACTTAGCCTTACTTGATAAATGGTGTTTGAGGATTCTAAATGAGACAGGAAGCCTTTGGTATATGGTTTTGTGTGCTCGGTATGTGGAGGAATGAGCAATTGTGTTTTGGGGGTAGTGGAGGTTTTGTTTGGTGGAGGAATTTGAAAAACATAAGAGAGGGTGTCGAGTTGGTTGATGGAGGGTGGTTACTTGATAACATTGATCGGAGAATATGAAACGGGTCTTCTACTCTATTTTAGATAGATCTTTGGCTTTATGGTACGTCTTTGAAGGTAAGATTTTAGTAGGTTATTTGATTTACTTGAGAATAAAAGGGCCACAGTAGCAGAAATGGACGAGTTGGGATGGGGTGAGAGCGGTGAGGCGTGGAAGTGGCATATGAGGTTGCTTGCTTGGAAAAAAGAGTTAGTGGGAGGGTGTATTGAGCGGTTAGCCTCAGTTGTTTTACAGGTGGGCGTAGAAAATCGTTGGGATATGATTTTACATCCTTCTTCTTGCTACACGGTCTGCAGTGCTTATAAAAATTTGTTGGTAGTTAACGTCAACAACAATCAGGCTAACACCCAATTTTTATGGTTGAAGACTGTGCAGCTTAAGGTGTCTATTTTTTCCTGGTGGTTGTTTTTGAATCCTAGTCCAACTAAGGACAATTTGGCTAGGAGGCGGATTCTTGCCACAAACGATAAAAAATGTATGGCGAATTGTGGCGTGGATATTGACAGAGATCATTTGTCTGTAACATGTGATTTTTTTCGATAGGTTGTGGCCTATTATTCTTAGTTGGTTAAGGTTATCTATGGCATCCCAAGTAACAGTTTGGGATCATCAATTACAGTTTTGTGAGCTTGGTGGTTTTTCAAAAAATATTCGGTTGACTTTTAACACTATTTGATTTGCAGTGGTTTGCGTTATTTGAAAAGAATGAAATATGTGTATTTTTCATAATCAAGCGGAGCAATTGGAAGCATTTTCTGAAAAGTAAAACTTCAGTCCTTTTGATAGTTAAAGTCAAAATATATTTCTTTCGATTATGATTACCCGTTATAAAAGTTAAATTATTTATCTTACTTATGTACGGTTAACTAAACTGCATTTTACTGATTTTTATCAAAAATTTTGAATTGTAATTTTAGATACTTTTTATTATTTTCGATATATCTTAAGCTGGAATAATTTTTTTTTTGTTAATATATATTTTAGTTTGTTTTTTTTTTTATAAAAAAACTAGCCTCCTCGTCATTTTTATCCGTCTCTTTTATTTTTCATCACATGATCATTTGTCACTTTTTTTCCCTATATTATCTTCTTCTCTTTCCTTTTATTTTCTTCACATTATCTCTAATTATCTTCACTGCACCTCTGTTATTTTCTTTATGTGTCATAAGAGCATCTCCAATGGTGCAACCCATTTTTAGGTTCTTTGTGGGACCCACTCTTTTAAAGCAATTCATTCAATTTTCACTTCAATGGTGCAACTCTAAAGAATCCATATTGGATCCCACCACTTTACTTAAAAAATATTATTTATATTAAATTTATTTTATTTAAAATTATAATTTAAATATTTAAATTTTAATTAAAATGATAATTAAAATAATAAATAAAATTTTATATCAAATTATAGTTTTTATATTATAAAATTAATATTTTAATATAAGAACCATTGAAGAACCGTTGCATATTTAAGAACTTTTTCATCTTGAAAACAACAAATATGAGTGTCATGTTGGCAAACCCACTCTAAAAACTCCCATTGGAGTTGGTCTAAGTGATCAAGTTGTAATCTAGGAATGAACTCACGGACGGATCCAATGATGTTATCTTCTCTGTTCTTTTGTTTTAAATAAGAAAAATGCATGCAATTTAAAATTGGTTATTTTAAGCTTTTGTTTAACTATTTCAATGCAGCAAATCATTTAAATTTAAGACTTTAGCCTCCTAACTTGTTGTTTTATAAATTTTAGCACAGGCTAGTTAGTAGCTAGCTCTCCACACATATCACGGGATTCCTAGGCAACATTTATATATGCCAATTGTGTATATTCATTTCAACTCGGCTAAATTTCCAACACATTCAAACACAACTCATATTCATCTCATGATTTATTAAAATTTGTTCAAATGATATTTGTACTCCAAAAAAAAATATAATACATGACAATTTGTTGCGTGGTTAGTCATGTTTCAAGGATAATTCAGTATTTTTTTTTTTTATATTTAAATTAGTGTAGTTTTTAATAGTATAATAATCATTAACTAGAACTGTTTTACAAGAGTAATATTGTTATTTTTTTCTCTTCTTTCATCTTCATTTTGTGCATCAACAATTAGTATTTAGAGTTTCGGTTCAGATCCACAGAAAAACACGAGTGAATGTGGGGCATTGTGATATTGGTCGTTTCTTGAATTCGTCTTGAATTTTTGATTGAATCGTAACAAAATCACATTTTTAGATTTTGCGGGATTAGGAAAAACTAGTGTTTGGTGAGATCTGAGTGAATCGCACAAGGTTGAAGATGCACGGAAATGGTAATCTGAGTATTAAGCTTCAAGTGTTCGATAGAAAGAACTGGAATCGGTGGATGATTCAGATGCGTGTGTTGTTTTGTGCTAAAGATGTTCTTGATCTCATCAACGAAGGTTACATTCTGGTTGCACCTCCGACGAATGCAACAGATGCGTAGAGGAATGCTCAGCGTGATCTGAAGAAGAAGGATCGAAAGGCGTTGTTCTATATCCATTAGTGTGTGGATGCGAACATGTTTCAGAAGATTGCTAATTCGACGAAAGTGAAGGTTGTGTGGGACACACTCGTATGGTGCTACGACGGTGATGCATTAGTGAAGAAGGTGAAGCTTTAGTCTCTATGTAAGCAATATGAGAATCTCAGCATGAAGAACAATGAGAAGGTACCAAACTACATCTCTAGAGTGATTATGATCACAAATGAGATGAAGTCGTGTGGAGAAAATCTCACTTAAGAAAAGATAATTGAGAAGGTACTTAGACCTATGTGATTCTGATACGGCATAAAATGCACTGTTTGCATGAATGTATATCCGATATGGACTTAACGCTTCTATACGATTCTGATACGACTTAAGCATATTTCATGCCCTATTGTGTATTTGATATAGACTTAACACACTTCTGCAATTTTGATAAGGCTCGAACACACACCTCGCTTCCGAGGATTATTAAATGCACTTATGGGTAGCCAGGGCACCCCCTGTCAGATTTAGCCAGTTTAAGGTCATAGGTGGTGGAGTCTAGAGACGTCCACCTCGATCTGAGCTAAGCCCTGGGTGCAGGGACGTTAATCATACCCTTGGCTGGAGAATAGTCCTCTATGACGTGGAGCATAGTACAAAGCACAACCATATGACGTTGGCATCTCCAGTCCCAAACATCGCTCGAGAAGCCCTAACAAATCACCAAATGTAACACACAGACACAGACATACACACACACATGCACACACACACACATACTACTACTAATACTACAAACGCTACTACAAGAATGGTAGCCGACACCATTCAACGCTCAGGGTCGCAAAGAAACAAGAAATTCCATAGGCACTTCCGCAATCTCATTACAATCAGTAAACATTTCCTTTAATAAATCAAAGCAATAAAGGCTCTCACGTCCACAAAAAATATTCCAACATCATCTATGAACACAGGTAGTCCGATCTAAACTCTCAAGTGAATAACGACTCTATAGGGTTGAAAAACTATCCCTAGAGTTACAACAATTAATGAAAAAAGATAATGATATGCAAAGGTTAAAACAAAGCTCTAAAGCTAACAATACTTGAAATATCAAGGTAAAATATTTTATTAAATATAAAAAATTATTACACATACGGCATAAAAGCTTGGGAAACATTACAAGAATACAAAGCAAAAGGAAAAATTAAGTTGAGGCATTTTAAGTCAATGCACCTGAACCACCTCTTTGAGTCACACAGGAGCAAACTCAAAAGGATACAACACCTCGGCAGAAATCACTGCGTCAGGGGAAAATTCCCTCTCCTGCTCCACATATCTTGCATTGTCTGCTGAAGAGCATCATGAAGCACTCGCCTCAGACGAGCCACTTCATCTTGGAGGGCTTTTATAACATCGGTCGCCTGAACAGACGTTTTTCGGTGCTCCTCCACATGATGGGCCTTCTCCTCAATAGAGTAAGAAGAAAACTCATACAACTCATCTACATCTTTAAAGACATATTTCATCTTGGTCACGCGAGCCTCTTAGGAAGAAGAAGAGTCTATATTTTCACCACCTCTTGCAAAGAATTAGCAATTTTAACCTCCTTCTGCAGCGCAACTAGCTCATTTTGAAGAATAGGAAGTTTAGTGCCATGGCTTCGGCATACCCTTTCCAAGGGATGCCCTTTTTCATCTTATCCCCCTTGGGAGATTCTGGATTAAGGATAAATCTGGCATTAAGACAATAACAACAGCCTCCTCAAAAGTGTGTGGATGCCAGGAAGAGAATATATTTAGTATCTTTATGAAGGGAGTTACCTCCCCATAAGCATCGTCTTCAGTGGCTCGAGTCTATTATGGAGAACACTCAGTTCGAGGAGACTGAAGTTCCTCCTCTCAAGCCTCTTTGACGAAGTTATAGATAAATATGGTTCTTCCACTATTAAAGTGGACATAACATCCTCAAGTTGGTCCTTCTTAAGCACAAGATCAAAAGTTTCAACAATCGGGGCAGGAGAAGGGATTGGAGCACTAGTTGCCATAGGAGTGGGGGTAGAAAAATAAGCTCTAATATTCACAACAGTGTGAATACTTTGAGCGTCGGTGAGGTTATAGAACATGTTCAACTTTCTTACTTTATCCACGCTATCTGCAAAACTCAAAAACACGTGTACAAAAGACATGAAGACTTTGCTCTCACCAAAAATATTCCTCATCTCCTTAAGATTAACTGCAGTCAAGATAGAGCAGGTATCAATCCAATTTTCCTCACTTATGTAGGGTTTACCTCACCAAGGTTGAACCCTTACTCATATTCAATCCCTTAAAACTAGGATTGCATTTTCTCCTTCATTGTCACCTCTTCTAGAGAAAGAGAGCCTGCATTAGTATAGTAGGAGAAAGGAGACCGGTTAAAATGAAGTTTGGACCAATATTTTGAGTACAAAACCTGACAAGGGAAAGAAGGATCAACATGAAGGTAAAAGAAAATAGAGTGAGTTGTAGAGGTGATGGGCTTCACCAATATAAAACTTCTTATAAAATCTCCCAAATCCATAATAAATGGGTCGAACCGCTAATGAATATGATTGAAGTATATGAGCCCTTAATTACGAAAATTATCTAGGAAGGTATGCCTTGGATGGAAAAGATCAAAGAATAATTTATTAGTGGGCCTCGAATACTTGTGCTCAGGACATACTTGGAAGACCTTTATATATGCACATGACCCCAGATGAAGCTTGGAAGAGCCAACTTTTAAGTGTTTCAGAACGACTACCTCAAACTCAGAAAAAGGCAGACGAAGCTTACTCTTATAAAAAAGAATTCATGAAATGAGACTATGAAGTCATCAAAAGAACTACATATCCTTCTCTCTTGACACCGAAAGGGCTAACCATTCTGAAGGATCACCAAACACAATGTTAATATATCTCAAGGCGACCTCAATTCTCATAGCCAAGGAAGTTCCTGCTTCCTTTGCATCTACCCAGTCACACATCGACACACCCGACCGACATTAAAGATTTAAATGTTATAATACCTCAGCATCGCTAGGCTCGTAACCTATAATCTACAGACGAGTCTGAATGAAATCTCTTGCAAGATCCATCCTTTGTAAATTGGCTTGTATTTTCTCTGCAGAAAAAGAAGTGTTTCCTTCCAAAGAATTCCCAGAAATCCTTTCTGAGTCAGAATCATCACATATTGATATAATTTATGGCCCTGCGTGATTGCTACTAAGAGAAGGGTGAGCAAAATCAGGGGATGACCCAGACGAGATTTCCACCTCAAAACCACTCACTAAATCAGCATTATTATCGCTCATCTTGTCTAAGGAAACAAGAAATGATTATGGTAAAGCTTGAATTAGAAGGGTACCTAGTAAGAGGAGAATCATGAAGTAGGAAGAAAGAAAAAGGCGAAAGATTTAAACAAAGTTATAAGTCAACTCTAGTGATAGTCTTAGGGGAATATGGAACGAGGACATTTTTCTAGAAACTAACTGAATACTTGAAAGCTAAAAGGTTGTGAAAATTTCCAAATATCCAACTTATTCTATTTATAAGCGATGGTAATTGAAGGATCAAGACCAACTATGAACAAACACCACAAGATCAACAACTAGATTTCCACCCATGGATACACACCATCTCGAGTGCACTCAAGTACTCTCTAAATTGCATCATACCCTAGTTGGTCACGTCACTTCACGTGTCTGTAATGGGTATTGAAGTTTTTCATCAATGGGACTACATTAAATACGTTTGTCCCCTATTACTTCTTCAGGAAGATGATCCCTAGAGATTCAGTTTTATTCCACACCGAGCTACGACATGGAGATCGATCAATGATACTGAAGGCTTTATCCAGCTCTTTTAGTGTCCGACAAAGTCTTGGGGACAATTGTTCTGGACTGACCAAAAGGCCCAATTGACAAAGGTTCAATCCATCAAAAGCTCATTCCACTCGACCCAATATATAAAAATAGTTCATGTGCTATGATAATGAACAAAATTTATGATCTTCAATTTCACTATACTCATCTTGAATCTTGAACTGACTTGGACGTTGGAATGCTAACCATTTAAGTCCACCATGTGCCACCGCAAAGGAGATCGGAGTCTTCGTTCAAGATCAATAGTTATTCAACTTTCTTCATTTTTTATTCCTTCGTGGAGTTAGAACATCCATTTTTGATTCCCAAATAAAAAAATTATTGATTATCATTTAATTAGAGATAATACAAGGAGAGAAATTGTACCGCCTTAGTGATATGGTTGTGTTAACCTTATTTTTTATGCTATGAATATGGTTGAAAGGTTGCAAGAATCACAACCAAATACATTCAAGGAGGCTTTCTAAAGAAAATAAAGTTAAAAAATGGTTAAAGTCGGTGAATGGTAAAATAGATTCATTGATGAAGAACCATGTTTGTGAGCTTACGAGACTACCCAAAAAAATTGTAGTTGGATTCAAGTGAAAGCAAATGTATGCAAAGCTCGGGATTCAAGCAATGCTTGAACTTAATCAATCGTTGAAGGACGAATGAAACTTTTTGAGAGAACAATAAGGTGTTTAAGGGATAAAGTGACATCACCATCGATTTTAATGTGAATCTGGAGAATTTTAGAGATTTCCTTTAAAATCTCAAAAAATTGTTCGTATAACACATTGTGTTTGAGAAAAATGTAATGTGTTTAGCAAACACATAGCATTTGTAGGAAACACAACCTATATTTATTCGACACTTTATTTTATTTTTCTTAACCATGTGAATTTGTTTACACAATTTAACAAATTTATTGTGTTTGAGATTATCTAAATAAATGTGGTTAAAGATTAGTATATTTTACAAAGTCTTTTATTTATTAACATTGTTTAGAAGCAAATACTCACAAGTAATTGAGACAAAAAATTAGTGTATATGTACTCTTTTGGCATTTATTTATAAACATTTCTTAGGAACAAACTCACAATTAATTGAGACAAGTGTATGAATGTACTTGTTAGAGTTTATCAACCCTACAAAATCGGTTGGTAAGATGAGATATGTCACTTTATATAAATTATTTCAATATTCTATTTCTAATTAATATGGGACTTTAGGATCTTCCTAACATACCCCCTCATGTTCAACACTTTTTTTTTTGTCTTGATACGTGGATTTAAACAGTAGACTGCTCAAGGTCCGATCAATAGACTCTTATACCATATTAGAGTTTGGTCTAACATAACCTTATCAAGATCCGATCGATAGGCTCTAATACCATGTTAGAATTAGAATTTGCTCTAACACAATCCTACAAAACTAATTGGTAAGATGAGTAGTGTCACTTTATATAAACCATTTCAATCCTCTACTTCTAATAATATAAAATTTTAAAATCTTTCTAACATTACTCATTTGGCATGACCAGCCTCTTAAATGGTCTCATTATAATGGTATAGCTATAACAAAATAATGAGAATATTGCTAATTTAGTACTAAATCATTGATGTACTCAATGATTATTAGCACATATATACAAATTAAAACCTCATATAGGTTGTCAAGAAAAAAGAAAATACTTTCAAAAGAAACCAAAGCATATGGGAAATTTAAATCATGAGCAACTACCATTCCATGACAAAAATACGTATCTTTGAAGTAAATTCAATATATGAAATATAGATACGGTATAGAAAAGGTCAAATATAAAAATATAGTTAAGTCTATATTTTATCTTTGCCATAAACATTGGACACAGAGAGTTCTTGTCGTGACCTAGGGGGGTATAGAGTTTTTTCATGTGCAAAATCATGTGAGCATGTGCCTATCTTTTTGTCTTTTTCTACAATGATGATCCACTTCCATTGGGACCTATAGTTTTTCTTTACATGTTACAATAATAACTAATAATTCGTTATGGTCTGTGGATACATGAATTTACCTTGAAAATGTTAACATACCGTAATAATACAACAATAATAATAATAATAAATAATATTAATACCAAAAGCCTTACACAATCCTCCTATTTCACATGTTCTTCAACTGCATTGCACGTGACACTTTTCTTTATTATAAATGATAATATTATGAGCCGAATTTAACAGTGATAATATATTGAAGATGATATTGATATTGATGATTTTTCTGCATGAAAATGAAATTGTGTAATTTTCCTATACATAGTGTTTGTTGCGATTGAAACAGACAACAACGTAAAGGATGAGTACATGAACCCGTAATTCTAGGCATACAGGGCCCGGGGATTTAGGAAATGGGATGTTGGCTATTTTAAGGACATGCCACATTGTGCAATATTGGTTTGAGTTTGACCTCCATGACATTTTTTGGTTTGACCCTATTACTGCTTTAAATTCATTGGATCTCATTTTCCAATCCAAATAGAGATATCATGCACGTTACATGATTCATGTCTAAAAGGGAAAAAATAAACATGAACATACTAATATCTTTACTGCGAGGTCAATCTATAGTCTTTCCTACCAGCATCAATTAGCACTGAATCAACTAACGATTTTTATATGTATCAAATCATTTTCAATGAAATTTAAGAAGGTAACTTTCCATGCAATGATAGACAGACACGCTCAAATGGGGTGTTCTGTTTTGTTACAAGTCTCTGATATGAGAGTGCTTATGAATTGTGACAAATTAAAGACACTATTTAGAGATCTTTTGTCTCAATAAATTATGAGTTTCTATGAATAGTAAAGAAGTCTGAAATATCACAATTTGATATTGACAAATGAAGCAGGTGCCAGCTTGGTATTGTCTTGTGGTTATTGTTGTCATACATGAGGGCCATCTAGTGGAAGTAGTAGAAAATTGAATTGTAGGGTACCCCCAATTAGGGGTTATGTATCATGATAAATATCGATCAATTCAACTATAAATAAACCCATTCTTATGTATCATGATTACTCATAAGAATTTCCTTTAAATTAAACATTATATTTAAGTGATATAATTAATTTAAATCTAAATATGTAATTGATATATATATATATATATATATATATATATATATATATATATATATATATATATATATATATATATATATATATATATATATATATATATATATATATATATATATATATATATATATATATATATATATATATATATATTATTTTTTGGTTTTATATTTTGCAAAAACATTTTGTTTGAATATGATGTGTCTCCATTTCTATGGGATTTTAAAGTTTTTTTTTGTCATTAGAATATTCTCTATCCTTTTAGCTAAAGGAGTTTTTGAAAAGAGTGTATTTGTCTCTAAAAATATCAAATGAAGAGGAATGTGAGGTGTGTATGTGTCGATAATGACGGTGTTTTGGATGGTATTCTTTAGTTTCAGATATGCAGGGGGTGTTTTGGGGAAGTTGGAGAATGTGTTATGCACATTCTATAGTTGTGTAGTTGACGGTGTAGGGATGATTCAACTTGATTTTTGTAGTGATACGTCAATATTTTGTCATCAGTTGAGACCGAACTTCTCATAGGTCCATGTGATACGCGGTCATGGATCAATTGTTTCGATTCTCTAGAGTTATTCGTTCTACTGTCCTAATGTCGTTGATTTCTTTTGGACAACCATCGTCATGGCTCTTAGTAAAGTGTATGCTTCGTTGGTAGCTAATGGTGCTGAAGGAATCAATATGGATGGTTTGTTACGGCATCCTTGTGGGTTCAGAGGGGGTAATAAAGTTTCTCCATTTGGTATGAAAATCATTAGAGGTATGACATGTTCAATATGCAAAGGAGAGCTAGGGAACTTCTTAATCGGTGGTGGTAGGATCAATGTTCCCTAATGTGATATGGATATTATGACATTAACTGTCGTTCAACGGTCTCTACGTTTCTAAGCTTGGTTTGAATGGTTTAAAAGCATAAAAAGAGAAAAGTAAAACATATGAACAAGTAAATAAAGTACGGTAGAGAACTCGTCAGGAATGACGTTCATTCACATATCTAATACACAAATCTATCAATCAGTTGTACACAACCTAAATCACTCGTCAACATCATCACACATCCCTCACATCAGTGTTCATGTCTGCAACACTGATGAGAGTTCTACCATATTGTTTAAACGATGATCTCTCAGTCTTATCAAACAACACAGAG
This sequence comes from Lathyrus sativus, assembly GCA_963859935.3. Classification (NCBI taxonomy): domain Eukaryota; kingdom Viridiplantae; phylum Streptophyta; class Magnoliopsida; order Fabales; family Fabaceae; genus Lathyrus; species Lathyrus sativus. The sequence continues at coordinate 556,736,008 of OZ012738.1, read as the reverse complement.
CATTAAGAATCAATACCCACTGTGAATATAAGATCTAAATCTATTTCTAGAGTTCAGAACCTAATAGATGTTCATCATAGTTTCAGATCTGAAGAGTATATGTCTATAACTATTCAAATCCAAACATAAAGCAAGCAAACAAAGATAACAACGATATGGATTCATAAAATAGATTATATAAAACATCATGATCAATAAATATACATACTATCAAAGTAAAATTACATACAAAAACCTAACAAGAAAGGTACAAATATAAGAAGGAAGATGAAAAAGAATCCATCGCAATTTCCCAATGATTGATACAAACCCACTCCGATTTTAAAGATGAAACTTCTAATGTTGTTTCTAAGCTACTATACACACAAAAAATTGGTTGATGAATTTGGGGTTAAGAGTTTCCAAAACCATGCTCTAAAAATATGTGTAAAAATGAATAAATGGGGGTTGGAAATCGCAGATCGCACTCAGCCCCATCAGAGGGCACTCAGTGCGGCCTTACAGTAATGAGAAGAAACTAGTTTCTTATTTTCACCATAACTCAAGAACCGTAACTCCGATTGATGCACGGTTAGAAGCGTTGGAAAGCTTATTAAATGCCTTATATAAAAATGAATAAATAACATGTTTTTGAATTTGATTCCAATGCTTCAATTATGCATGAAAACCTATAAAAAGAGATACAAACAATCAAAACGAAATGATATTTACACAAATCGAGAAAAACTACACTAATATACTTAATGGTTACTTATTCACGCTAAAGTTAAAGATGTCACTAGTAAAACGAATGAATCAAGCCAATAAGTGTCAATTATTCACACTCAAAATCACCACAATTTGACACTTATAAAAAGGCTCCTATGAAGATGATGTTGACCCATTGTAGATTGGAGAATCTAGTTACGTAGAGCCTGCTGCAGTTAACATCGTCAAAATCACTGAAGATTTAGACATGGTTGAATTTGAAAGTGAGAACCAAATCGAAGTTGTGTTTCCAAAAGCTGGTGAAAGTCTTGTGGAGTTCCTTTACAGGTGTCAAGTTGATGACTTTGAGGTGATGTTGTGCCCTCTATGCAGCGTTGTGTTTGACAAGACGGTTGCTAAGAAGGTTGAAAGTACTTAAAAAGCCAATGAGAATGAGAAGGCCAGACCTCAGTACTACTTCAACAAAAGAGGAGTGCCACAAAAGAAGGAACAGGTGCCTAGTTCGTAGAAGGCTAAGCCAAATACTTATAACCCTTCAGCTAATACTCCCTAAGGGAAGTGGATCAAGCTTGTTAGAAGATACCAGGAAGGAATTCAAAGTGGAGCAATCTTGAGATTGGTCGAGGATCGTCCATGACTTATAAGGAGAATTTCCAGATGTCCACAAGGCGCTCTTACAGGCCTATTACTAATTACAAAGGAAAGAACCCTGTGACAAGGACTTAGTCGCGTAGATTCTAGAGGAAAAAGAAGGCAGAGAGAGATGTTGTTGAGTCGAGTAGCACCAAGCCCTGGCAGAAGGAATTTGTTTTCTCCCAAGACAGTTGCGACAAAAGAGAAGATAAAAAAGGATGAGCAGGCTAAAGATGATGAATTGATGAAGAATAACTTTGATTCCGGGTTGGGAGGTAACTTTGACGTATTGTGCAATGTGGTTTATGTACTTCCTTATGAGTACAATTGTGTAGCAGAGGTTGCTGAGGATGAAGACTCTGAGGAGGAGGAGGAGCTGGCAAAACACAAGCCATTTTGTTATTTTGTATTGAATAATGGGTATGTCAAAGAGCAAAACGCTTTCTTTGGAAAACCCTATAAAGGGATGAAAAACCAATTAAAGCCTCTCTTTATAAGAGCTAATGTTAAAGGCACAACTATAAATAAGATATTGGTGGATGATGGAGGCAGTAGTGAACTTAATGCCCCATTTTTTGCTAGCGAAGACAGGAATGTATGATACTAATCTTAGGCCCCACAATATAGTCCTTTCTAACTATGAGAAAAAGACAGGGCAAACCATAAGGGTCATTCAGGTGGATGTAACAGTAAGGTCTATTATTCGACCCATGGTGTTCATGGTAATATCCACGATAGCTAGTTACAATTTGTTAGTAGGAAGAGAATGGATACATGGAATAGGGACAATCCCCTTGTCCCTACACCAAAGAATAACCATTTAGTGTGAAGATTGAATAGTTGAAAACATCGAAGCAACCGGGGCTAATACATGATTGAATTTAACCATGTAGACAAGAGGAATTCGACAGAAACTTGGCGAATATAGCATCGTATATACCAGCTGAATCTGGTTATGAGCCTCTAGAATATGCATTTTCTCCTTGAACCTTCACCTAACCCATGGATTTACCCGAGGATGAGAAGTCATGGGGGAAGGCCTATTATGCAGATCAAATACGGCCAACAAGCTAGGGTGACGAATTCGATGATGATGATTGAGTTCGACACATTAGATCGAATCATGGCTTACGTGGCCGAGAATAGACTTAAAGTGGATTTGGAGGCCGAAGTACCAAACATGGTTGTTGAAGCCAATGAAGTAGAAGTGTTTGACATGTTTAATAGAATCAACATTGAACCTCAGCTCGTCGGAGAGCCACAGAAGACTGGTTCAGGAGAAGACGGTCAAAAAGACCAGAGGCCATATTGCGTCTATGACAATGAGCCTTTAGGTTTTGAAAAGGGTCCATTGGCATCGACCACAAAAATGCATCCTTGTGATTCATTAAAGATATAGACTTGGATGACGGGTCGACCAAAAGACAAACATATATAAGTGCAAATATTGATCCAAATCTAATGTTAGAGGTAATATATTTAATTAAAGAATTTAGAGATTGTTTTGCTTGGGATTATAACGAAATGCCTGGTTTAAGTGGGGAATTGGTAGGTAGGCAAGAAACCAGACAAGAAAACACCAAGGAGATTTACTCCATAAATAATGTCTAAAATAAAGGAGGAGACCGAAAGACTCCTACTAAGTTGGTTCATAAGAACTGCAAGGTATGTCGAATGGCTTGCGAATATCATTCTAGTCATAAAGAAAATGGAACGTTAAGGGTTTGCATAGATTTTAGAGATCTAAATGTTGCAACCCCTAAGGATGAATACCCAATACTTGTCGCTAAGATGTTGGTCGATTCAGCAGCGGGTTTTGAGTACCTTAGCATGTTATATGGTTATTCTGGATATAACCAAATTTTTATTGCAAATGAGGATGTGTCAAAGACGACATTTCGATGCCCTGGAGCTTTAGGCACCTACGAGTGGGTAGTGATGCCATTTGGCTTAAAAAACTCTGAGGAAACTTATCAACGGGTGATGAACTCTATCTTTCATGACTATATTGAAACATTCATGTAAATATACATTGACGATATAGTTATTAAATTTGTGTTGGGAAATGGTCATCTCGGCCACTTCAGACGTTCGTTTGGAAGAATGAGAAAGTATGGTCTAAAAATGAACCCCCTTAAATGTGCTTTTTGTATGCAGACAGGGGATTTTATTAGCTTTTTAGTCGATAAGAAAGGGATCGAGATAAATCAAAATAAAACCAAGGTGTCGTACCTCGAAATATACGATCCTCACGATGGACGCGGAAAAAACGTTCGAACAGAGTCGCCACTGAACTTTATTCATTCCAAGGAAGGAATAGGAAAATATCGATAAAACCTTTAAAGAGATAAGAACATGGTCATCGCAACCAAATTCTAGGTTCGGGAGTCGATTACACAAAGGGAAGGTATTAGCACCCTCTACGTCCGTTATACTCAACGAGAACCTCTTGATTCGATTCGAGAGAAAAGTTAGCTAGTTTGTTTGTTTATCTTCTAAAGAATTCGCTTCTAAGGGGAAATGGGTGGTTTTTATTATGGCGTTCGCCAAGGATTGGGGACCTTGTGCCTACGTATTCCCTCGTACAATGGGAAAGTCAGATCATCATAGTTCGTGGGACTATGGGTAAAGGTTAAAAAGAAAAAAAGGTAGCTCGTTAGGATCTTGCAATCCTATGCCTACGTATTCTCATTGACAAATGAGAAATCAGAGCATTCATAGTTCGGAAGACTACGGTTGGTTGGTTTGTGTTTTAAACGAACGAGTGTTTAGGTCGCATTTTAACTGCTAAATGTTGACTTGTCTGCTCACTAGGGGAGGCAGAAGCACTAGTTTATATGCGCGGAAGAAGGGACTAAACAATGTTCTTTGGGAGAGTTGTTTGAGTTGTGGATCACACGGGGGCGAGGTATTAAATTATTGAGAAGTTTCAATCGCACGGGGGAGAGAAAAGAGAGTTTGTCGTGTTGGATGTTTTGTTCGGGTGACGATTACTCAAAGCTTAAGAAAGGCTCCTTGGGTCTAAGTAATCGAGAAAGTGAGTTAAAGGTTTGACTTTATCTCTTTTTCAACCTTAAATACGAAAGGGTTTCGATGTAGTTAGAGTAAGTTAATCGGATGACGATTACTCGAAGCTTAAGAAAGACTCCTCGGGCCCAAGTAATCGGAAGAGTGAGTCAAAGACTTGACTCTCTTCCTTTTTCATCTAAGTGTTTGAGAAAATAGATTTGATTTTGTTTATCGGATTAAAAGATAATTGTTCGAGCTTAAGAAATGCTTCTCAGGCCTAAACAATTGAGTAGATAAATTCAAGACTCCATTCCAACTCCCTATTCATCTTTTATTGAAATCGTATTTAAGTATGGTTAAGTATATTGATTTGATTTGAAGAAAATACTCGATGGTTAGTCGAGATTTTTATTTGAGTTAAATGGTAAGGAAGTCCTAGCGGTATAAGGTAAGGTCGATGGTGAGGCAAAAACGCTCGACTTACAAGAGGTATGGTTTGTATAGTTTAGGGTTTCGATAAATGAACAAGCAATTGAATTGAGTTTTAATCGTGTGTACTAGCAAGGTGGGATAGTCTTCTAAATGACCAACAAGAAATAATTGATCAAGTAGGTCTCACTATAAGGAAGCCCATGAGTAAGCTTTGAATGTTGCGTATTATGACCAAAAATGTTGATGGTGATGCTTAGGAAGCAATCGACTTACAACGTGGAAAATGGCTCGACGTTGGATCTAGAACTAATTATTTTGAAGAGGGTTTAAAGCATTAAAGCGCGATTAAAGTAAAAGCGATAAAATTATTATATCTTGTGGGAACGGGATACATTTTGTCAAATGGGGATGAAATACCATAAAAGGAAGTGCGTATAAATGAAAGGTGCTCGTTGTATGAAAGCCCAAGAGTAATCCACGAGACTCGAAAACAAACCAAAATCAAAGGTAGTCATATTTTGAACCATGTTAAGCTCATTTAGAGTGGAATCACTCCATAAATAGCCGGTTAAGAAACAAGTTATGCGCACAAACATGTTAGAGAAATAGCACAAGGTTATTCTCCTAAAATATGTAACACAATGAGAAAATTAAAAAAGAATCATAATAATAAAAAAAACACATAATAAAATTAATTGGAGGGAAAAAAAAAGAAATCAAAATCAAAATCAAAATCAGAATTAAGAAAATAAACTTAATAAAAAAATGAAGGAAATAAATTAGAAATAAAATAAAAGAAAAATAAGTAGTAATACAATAAAAGATAATGAAAGGGAGGTGTTGCACCTTCTAGTAGTGTGATTAGAAAAGTTGTTGGGCCATGCAAAACATAGCCAAAACCAAAGCTGAGAACCAAGTTTAGGTGGTGTATCAATCTGTTGGGGCGAAAAACCAATCGTATGGGCTCATCAAGAGGGAGTCCAGACAATGGACTTAAGTCAGGAGTGTGATATAGTGCAGGGAGATATAATAAGCACTTGCAATGAGCTTGAATCAAATGTAACCATTTAGCCCAATAAATTTAATAATAATAATGAAACAAATTTTAAGATAAATAAAGAAAATGGTTAACATCAGTATCAACAAATTTTTTTAACCTACAGCCAATACCTATGGTCTTATATGACGTCCAAAAAGAAGAAAGATGAAAACTGGAACTGTTCATTGTATTCTTCAAATGCAAAATCAATTACATCTTTTAAAACTTCATTCAAATCTCAACAAGTCCAACACACACACAAAAATGCAGCATACCAGCAACACAAATCCCACGCATACAAAAACCATGAATGCAAAACACCAATGACTTAATAACGAAAACAAATCGAGACCAGCAAATAGGGATTATATCAAAGTAGCATGAAACAAAGTGTAACCAAAATCTTAATCGCAGTATTAGCGCTATGACGAATCATTGATGCAAATTAAAACCAAGAGTAGTGAAACGCTTCAGCATCTACCGTATCAGAGCATCCACAATATTTCATTCTCGCAGCATTGAAGAATCAAAGTCGCATAGCCTACCGAGATGAGTCGACACCAAAACAGTTAATTTTTCGACGAAGCAAATTTATTGTCATGTTTGGAAACTTCAAAAGAATTGATGTTGTTACTTTTGGATGCTCTTGTTGTTGCTTTATGGCTGGGAGTGTAAGCTGAAGCAGAGGCTCGGTCACTATTGAAGCATTTTGGATAGATCTCCAAACCTTCTTTCACTGTAGCAGAACAGACCTTAATTCACACCAGAGAATCACAATAGCAACAAATACGTAGATACCGCAACCACTATGTTCGAACCGATATCGTCAAACTGATGATTGAATGATTTAGGTAGGAGAGAAATCTGACGCGGTGGTCGGATGGTATGTTGTAGCGGAGCTTTAGTTGTGTACGAGCGGAAGTTTCACTCAACACTTGCTACAGTCGGCGATGAGGATGGTTTAAGGTGAACTTTGTTGTTTGGTTCCCTCATTTTTTCGTGTAAACATGGGCTGATGTATTTTAATGGGTGAGTTGAATTTGAAGGAGGGGCTCAGATAATGTTTACGACATAACGGTGGTGGCGAGATATGATTTTTGCAGAAAAATGATAATGTGAATAAAAGGTGATATAATGGTGAAAAGGAAAACGGTTCCTTTTTTGCCCCCTATTCATACTAGTGAGAGGTTATTATATCGGTGTATCTCCTCTTTCATCCAAGAAAAGAGTTCTGAGATTTTTCTTCTTCTTCAAAAAAAAGCTTGTTGTCCCCTTTCATTTAATGTTTTCTCCCCCTTTATTAGAAAAGAGGGGCCCATCATAAGGCAATGAAGTAACGGGTTTTTTGTGCATGAGGGAGAGAGTATAGGTCACACTCATGGTCAAGAAAAAGAAGGATTTGATGATGTGTCAAACATCGACTTGTGGGTTGAAGGTAAAGCCAAACATCGACTCGGGGGGTCGATAACAAATCAAAATAACAACACGGGGGTTGAAGAAGATATAAAATATTAACTCGGGAGTTGAAGGTAAAGGCAAATATCGACTCAGGGGTCGAGAAAAAATCAAAATATCAACGCAAAGGTTGAAGAAGATATAAAATATCAACTTGGGGGTTAAAGGTAAAGGAAAATATCGACTCGGGGGTCGAGAAAAGAAAAATAATGACTCAGGGGTCAAGATTTTTAATAATATGTCAACTCGGGGGTCGAGAATAAATCAAAATATCAACGCGGGGGTTGAAGAGGAAATAAAATATCAACTCGGGGGTTGAAGGGGGAAATGATTATGTTATGTATACATATGATACATGTTAATTATATGATGCATATATGGATGCAAGCAGAAGATTCGTTTTATGAAGGTGCCAACAAGGTGGACTTTTGGTAGTTGCCAATGTAAATTGGACTTTGAGGATGTGCCAAGTAGGGTTGGACTTTAGAAGGTGCCAAGCAGGGTTGGACTTTAGGTGGTTTCCAAACAGGGCTGGACTTTAACTGGTGAAAGGATTTGGCTTCCAGACACTCGGTATCTGGCGATGCCATGGTCAGATGATAGATGTGAGTGCTTCTGGTGCCTCAAGTTGGATCATTTGCAGAAGTTTTGTGACTGTTCTTGAGAGAACCTCACTTCTTTGGCTGATACGCCATGATGACTTGCAAATAATGAGTGTAGAGACGTAACTAATGCATGTTGGTTACGTTAACATAGTGACTTAATCAATGCATGTTGATTGTGTTTTTGCTCTGCCCCAAGGATTTTGACGCTTGCTAACCTCAACAATTATTGGTGTCTGACATAGTCAGCTTGACCAACTTTGAAACCAAGTAGGGAAACTGCCTATGTTCATTTCCAACCTATTTGCCCTAGTCTGTAGGGTATTTGAGTTCTTTTTCCTTAAAAGATTTATGTCATGACATAGTCTGAGGTGATTTTCCCCAATGTCTAGACTTTGCAATGGTCTTTCCTGGTTCGAATCTCAGAAGAACTTGCCCCGGACACACGAGGTTATGAGGAAGTCTTGATTCGTGCCAATACTAGTGAATGATCAAGTTCCTCTTTAATTACTCCTTGTTGGAGTTTCCATTATATCAAGTACTAATTTGCAGTTAAAATTGTTCATTCAAAATGGTAATTTTAATTTGACATTCATGCAGGTTTTAAAAAAATCCTTTATTTGAATGATGTGACAGTGCGTGACGAGTTGTACCTTTAGTCCAAACGTAGTGCCGATTTAGCTGGTGTGTGAAAGATATAGCAAGAATACGACACTAATACAGAAGACTATCAAATCTCTAGGAGTTAGTTTATGCAACCTTACTATAGTATGCTTTCAGAATAAATCTTACCTCAATTAGGTATTTTGAGGGTTGTAACATGGTCTGGTTCACAGTTATAGAAACAATGGATATAAAGCTCAAAATTTATTTGTACCTGCCCCTTCTTCGTGGCGATCTTCAATCATACATTTAGTTAAATCTACACACGCACATAGATTTTGACGGTGCAAGAATGATGATTCAAGGTATGCTCGAAATGGCAGTCACCGTATTTTATTTTGGATGTCAGTGACCTTTTTTATTTTGGTGGTCATTGAATATTATTTTGTTTTTGTTGAGGATTTGAAGACCTCTTTCGTTTTGATTTTTCTTTTGATCCCTAAATTTTGCCTGGACTGATTTTGTTCTCCAAGTCCATCGGGATTGCCTTGATTTTTGCCTAAGTCCCCTTTTGAGGTGTTCGACTTAGAAGGCTTTCTGTTTTTAAATTTTGCTGGAGGATTGTGACTGCCAAGTCATGGGTTATTGAAGAATAACCATTTTGTCTCTTGGATTTTGTCTCGTGATTCGAGTGCGTAATCGGGTTAATTGAACACTACCCATGTCCCAGGTTAAGTGTAAGGGTTTGTAGATCTGAAGGAAACTCCTACCTCTATGATCGAATTGGTTGTCTAGGGACTTACTCCTTATCTCTCTAGTGTTTGGGGATTTGAAGCAATGCATGTACATCATCAGCGGGATTTTATCTGAAAGCATACTATCGGAAATTATGGGTATTTCGTTTTTGTCATCCTCCCTCCAATCTTTGCTAAAGCAACAATGTGATAAAGGAAGTGAAGTGAATTTTTTTGTGATTTTGATTTTTTTTTTTTTTTGCAATAAATGAGAAAAGGTGAGTGAATACGAATGGATTTGTTCAAAACATGCATAATCATTAACAATACCATTAATAAACAACAATGTCTAAAAGCAAATAGTACTTAAAATAAAAGAATATACAAATGTATAGAAATGATAAGGAAACTGCCAGCATTAAGAAACTGGGTTTTTCTGTCTTGCTTCATAGTTGGGCTACCCTTATTGCTCATCGAGACCAATATGATAACCTTCTTCATATCTACTCTCTACAGCTTCTTCTATAACAGGGAATGATGGACCTGCCTGACCAGATGAAGGATTGATGGTGATTTGAATACCTTGAGGTGTAAATGAGATTAACTTGGAATCAATCAGATCTTGAACCTTATTCTTGAACTACTTGTAACCTTCGGTTGAATTCCCCATGGCACCGGCATGGTAGCCACATTGTGCATTGGTGTTAAAGCTTGGTGGGTATGGAGGAACCACAGGATCCAAGGGTGGAGCTTGTGGAGTGTCCTAGATTGTATCAATTTCATCCTCTTCTTCCTCTTGAGAGCTGACAACTGATTCACTTTCACTAGCTGGGATGTTCGAGACGTCGTGAAGCTTTCCCTTCTTGAGATGGCTCTCAATGCATTCTCCTACTGATACTAAGTCATAGAAGTTGGATGTCCCATTGCCCATCATCTTTTCCAAATATGGGCTTTGCAACGAATCTATGAACATGTCAACCAATTCTCTGTCTAAGAGTGGTGGTTGAACGTGACCAGCTACCTCTCTCCATCTCTGAGCATACCCTTTGAAGGATTCGTTCTCCTCTTGAGATAAGCCTTGCAACTATATGCGGTTGGGAGCCATATCAAGATTGTATTGGTATTGTTTCACAAAGGCCTTGGCTAAGTCCGACCATGACTGGACGTGGTTATTCTCTAGCTATATGTACCAACTCAACGATGCACCACTCAAACTGTCTTGGAAATAGTGAATAATAAGTTTATCATTGTGAGCATAAGAGGTCATCTTTCTGCAAAACATCACCAAATGTTGCTTTGGACAACTATCTCCTTTGTACTTCTCAAAATTTGGCATCTTGAACTTTGGAGGTATTACAAGCCCGAGTACCAAACACAGGTCTAGAGCATTCAGATCAAAAGCATCACGCCCCTTTATAGTTTTAAGCTTTTCTTCCAATACACGACATCTTTTAGAAAACTCAACATCTTGAGGTCGTTCAGAATTCCCCACCAGACTTGTCCCTTGGGAATTTGGTGTAGTGAATGCAAAGCTATGGTACTCAACAACATCATGAGACGAGGTATGTTCATCTTGAATAGTGTGACGTTCTTGTATAACCTGGTCCTCAATAGGAATCTGCACAGGCTGAGGTTGAGCGAGATTGTTCACTTGAGATGGAATGACATTCTCAGTGACTATAAAAGGTTGTTCTCTCCCCTTGCTAAGGATAACATAGCTTCCACGAGTTGGTCCAACTAGTTCTTCATCAAGTCAACATCTTCTCTTGACGCGAACTGGTTCTGCTCTTCTGAGCTCACGATTCTTCCAAAAGTTGCTTCAAGTATGATACGGGTGTCGGGAAATCAACTGCAAATCATGGACAAAGGATGGATAATTTTTCAATTTTGGAAAATGATATGCAATGCTGATGAATGAAAATGCAATGGTATACGAATGCAATGGAATGCTCAGGATCACAGGTTCAATCACGCTCTGAGGACAGACAGAATAGTGGGTAAATAACGGATATCTCTGATTAGCGGAACCCCATAGGTAGACTCTAAACAGGTAGGTGCCTAGAGTCATGGATCTTTTCAAAGATATTATTGTCATGACAAAGATTCATCCAATAATAATACCTTTGAAAGAATCTATTCTAGGTGGGGTTTTTGCGCCATCCAACGAGAAAGGCTCCTCGTAAATAGGGATGGCAACGGGGCGGGTCGGAGGCGGGTTTTACTATACCCCGCACCCACCTCCATGTAACACACCTGCCCCCGCCCCTAAACCCAACCAGGGGTAAACATTTACCGCCCAGACCCGCCCCCAGTAGAGAACGGGTGCACCCGCACCCGCCCCGCCCCCACCCGCAAAAAAATTAATTTCTTTTTAATTGCAATAAAAATTAATAATTTAATTAAAAAATTAATTATTTTAATAAATTATTTATTTATTTAATTAAAAATTTAATTAGTAAATGAATATTAACTTGATTAATTTAATTATTTTAATTTCAATAAAGGTATTAATAATTTAATTAAAAATATAATTAATAAATGAATATTAAAATAAGTAAAATAAGAGAATTAAACTAAAATGCATTATTCGGGGGCGGGGTCGGGTCGGGTGCGGGCGGGTCTTAGTGTCTCCCCGCACCCGTACCCGCACCCATAATTAAAAATTGGGTTTTCCCCGCACCCATACCCACTCAAACCGGGTTTCCCGGGCGGGGCCCGACGGGTCTGGGTTTTATTGCCATGCCTACTCGTAAGTCTCCACTACACAACCATCGAGCCCAAGGTTTCTAAAGGGACCTCAGAGTCATAGGTCGAGGTTAAAAATATCATTGTCAAGATAACGATACGTTCAAGGGATCTCATCTGATTGGGGCATTCGTATCAATCCAACAAGGAGTGACCCTCATGAGTTAACACTACCACCTGCCATGGAAAAAGGTTTAAAGGTCCTTAGAGTTATTAATTCAGGCCTGAAAACATTATTGCCATGGCAAAGGCTCACCATGACGATAACATTCTCAATGGAATCAACTCTAAGCGGAGTTTTCGTATCCTCCCAACGAGAAAGGCTCCTCGAGGGATTCCACTATGAAACCACCATCTCACAAAGCACCAATAATCAGAGGACCCTAATAACGTCACAAGAAATAAATAGGATATATAAAAGCAAGCAAGTGATTAATAAGTGACAAATAATCAAACAAGAAATAAATAGAAGAAGATAAACAAACAAGCAGATCTAACTCTCGAGAATCAAGTCAAGTTAGGCTTGACTCTCTCTAGCATAGAGCTATGCAATTCCCCAGCAGAGTCACCATCTTTCGTACCTCGAAAAACATGATTCTCGCGATAGACACGAAAAAAATGTTCGAACAGAGTCGTCACTGAACTTTATTCATTCCAAGGAAGGAATAGGAAAATATCGATAAAACCTTTAAAGAGATAAGAACATGGTCATTGCAACCAAATTCTAGGTTCATAAGTCGATTACGCAAAGGGAAGGTATTAGCACCCTCTACGTCTGTTGTACTCAACGGGAACCTTTTGATTCGATTTGAGAGACAAGTTAGCTAGGTTGTTTGTTTATCTTTTAAAGGATTCTCTTCTAAGGGGAAAATAGGTGGTTTTTATTAGGGTGCTCGCCAAGGAGTAGGGCCCTTGTGCCTACGTATTCCCTCGTGCAATGGGAAAGTCAGGGCATCGTAGTTCGTGGGACTACAGGTAAAGGTTAAAAAGAAAAAAAGGTAGCTTGTTAGGATCTCGCAATCCTATGCCTACGTATTCTCATTGACAAATGAGAAATTAGAGCATTCGTAGTTCGGAAGACTACGGTTGGTTGGTTTATATTTTAAACGAACGAGTGTCTAGGTCGCATTCTAACTGCTAAACATTGGCTTGTCTGCTCACTAAGGGAGGCTGAAGCACTACTTTAGATGCACGAAAGAAGGGACTAAACAATTTTCTTTGGGAGAGTTGTTTGAGTTGTGAATCACACGAAGGTGAGGTATTAGAGTATTGAGAAGTTTTAATCGCACGGGGGCGAGAAAAGAGAGTTTGTCGTATATAGGTCTCACTTTAAGGAAGCTAGTCTTCTAAATGAACAACTAAAAATAATTGATCAAATAGGTCTCACTTTAAGGAAGCCCAGGAGTAAGCTTTCAATATTTTATATGGACCAAAAAGGTTGATGGCGATGCTTAAGAAGCAATCAACTTACATGGTGGAAAATGACTCGACGTTGGATCGAGAATTAATTATTTTGAAGAGGGTTTAAAGCATTAAAGCGTAATTAAAGTAAAAGCGATAAAGTTATTACATTTTTTGAGAACGGGGTACATTTTTTCAAATGGGGATGAAATACCATAAAAGAAAGTGCGTATAAATGAAAGGTGCTCGTTGTATGAAAGCCCAAGAGTAATCCACGGGACTCGAAAACAAACCAAAATCAAAGGCAACCGCATTTAGAACCATGTTAAGCTCATTTAGAGTGGAATCACTCCATAAATAGCCGGTTAAAAAACAAGTTATGCGCTCAAACATGTTAGAGAAATAACACAAGGTTCTTCTACTAAAATGTGTAACACAATGAGAAAATTAAAAAAGAAATCATAATAGTAATAATAATAATAATAATAATAATAATAATAATAATAATAAATAATAATAATAATAATAATAATAATAATAATAATAATAATAATAATAATAATAATAATAATAAACGCATAATAAAATTAATTGGAGGGAAAAAAAGATATGAAAATGAAAATTAAGATTAAAAAATTAAACTTAACAAAAAAAATGAAGGAAATAAATTAGAAATAAAATAAAAGCAAAATAAGTAAAAATATAATAAAAGATAATGAAAGGTAGGTGTTGCACCCTCTAGTGGTGTGATTAGAAAAGTTATTGGGTCATGCAAGACGGAGTCCAAAAAAAAGCTGAGAACCAAGTTTAGGTGGTGTATCAATCTGTTGGGGCAAAAAAGCAATCATATGGGCTCATCAAGAGAGAGTCCAAACAATGGACTAAAGTCAAAAGTGTGATATGCTGCAGGGAGATGTATTAAGCACTTGCAATGGGCTTGAATCCAATGTAACCATTTAGCCCAATAAATTGAATAATAATAATGAAACAAATTTTAAGATAAATAAAGAAAATGGTTAACATTAGTATCAACAAAAAAATTTAACCTGTAGCCAATACCTATGGTCTTATATGACGTTCGAAACGAAGAAAGGTGAAAGCTAGAACTGTTCACTTTCTTCTTCAAATGCAAAATCAATTACATCCTTTAAAAATTCATTCAAATATCAACAAGTCCAACACACACACACACACACAAAAATGCAGCATACCAGCAACACAAATCCCACGCATACAAAAACCATGAATGCAAAACACCAATGATGTAATAACAAAAACAAATTCAGACTAGTAAATAGGGATTATATCACAGTAGCATGAAACAAAATGTAACCAAAATCTTAATCGCAGTATTACCGTTATGACGAATCGTTGATGTAAATTAAAACCAAGAGTAGTGAAACGCTTCAGCATCTACCGTACCAGAGCATCCACAGTATTTCATTCTTGCAACATTGAAGAATCGAAGTCGTATAGCCTACCGAGATGAGTTGACACCGAAACCGTTAATTTTTTGACGAAGCAAATTTATTTTCATGTTTGGAAACTTCAAAAGAATGGTTGTTGTTGCTTTTGGATGCTCTTGTTGTTGCTTTGTGGCTGGGAGTGTAAGCTGAAGCAGAGGCTCGGTCACTATTGAAACATTTCAGATAGATCTCCATATCGACAGATAATATCCTTTTTGAGAAGTCGAGCAACCACATGTTTGGTCACGTTGGCATAGGAAGCAACCTCTACCCATTTTATGAAGTAGTCAATGGCGACTAGGATGAAGCGATGACCATTAGGAGCTTTTGGTTCAATAGCACCAATCATATTAATGTCCCACATCAAAAATGGCCAGGGAGAAGTCAAAACATTCAAATGAGTGGGTGGCACGTGAACCTTATCAGAGTAGATCTGACACTTGTAGCAAGTTTTGACGTAACGAAAATAGTTGATTTCCATCATCAACCAGTAATAGTCATCCCTTAGGATCTTATTAGTCATGGTGTACCCATTAGCATGTTTTCCAAAAGGCCCTTCATGTATCTCCTTGATCAGCATACCAGCTTCATTTCTATTTACACATCTGAGTAGCACCATGTCATGGTTTCTTTTGTACAATACATTTTTGCTTAGGAAGAAATTGGACGCCAACTTCCTCATAGTCTTTTTATCCATGGCCGAAGCATTCTCTGGATACTCCTATCGTTCTAAGAAGAACTTGATGTCATGAAACCATGGCTTGCCACCGGCTTCTGCTTCAACTGTTTGACAGTAAGCTTGTTCAGTCTGTCGCCTTACAACAATGAGAGAGGCTTCATTATGGAACATGATTTAGTACATGGCAGCTAACGTAGCTAAAGCATCATCCACCCGATTCTATGTTCTTGAACATTCGTCACTGGCACTTTGTTTTCCAAGTCTGGTTGTTATTGGTATTATTTTTTCAAAGTTCAGTTGTCACTGGCATCTAACGATTAAAGTCCAATTGTTATTGGTGTCGCTACTGCGAAAAACGAAGCCGACAATGACAGAAGAGTCGCCACCTATCGTTATTTATCCCAAAGGAGGGAAAGGAAACGAACGGAAAAAACCTAACGAAAAGGGTAAGACAGGTCGTCGCAACAATGTCCTGGATTCGAGAGTCGGTTACGCAAGGGGAAGGTATTAGCACCCCTCACGTCCGTCGTACTCGACGGGATCCACGCTTGATTGTTTGTCTCGAAGGGTTGTTTAACTATCTACCTATCAAGGCTGGCTTGAAAGAGAAAAGAAAAGATGACTCGGCAAAGCATCGCGCTCTATGCCTACGTATTCTCGTCAGAGAAATTAGAGTCAACGTAGTTCGGCTAACTACGGGTTATGGGGGAAGGTTGCTCACCAAGACATCGCATCTTGTGCCTACGTATTTTCATCAAAGAAATCAGAGCGAACGTAGATCGGGCTAGCAAGACCACAGGTTCGGTTCATTATGTTTTAACCCGAGTAGGGTTAACAAACGGTTCTAGCAGTTTGGTGTATGCAGCTCGACCTTTGGAGACTTAGGCGTTTACCGTTTGCGGGAGAACCGAGAGTTAACAAAACTCTCATTATGAAAATGGTTTCTAAGGATTAAAGGTCCAAGAGGAAAAAAAAGGAGTTGAATGTTTGTTTTTGCGTCTTTTATGAAGAAGTGTTTTGAGTTTTGTTTGTAACTCGTGTTGCACTAAAGACTTGGACTTAAGAGTGAATGCGTCGCATGTCACCCAAAGGGTACCACACTAAACACTCAAGTCATGTGAGGGAAACCCTCCCACAACTCTTTCTCAAGTAGCTTAAGGCTCGTGAAGCACAACACGTGTTAACCTTTATTAAGTATTTTTAGAATATTTGAAGATGAGAAGAGAAGGAACACAACTAAAGGGAAACTAATTCAAAACCTAGTAGTTGTCATGCAAAGTTCATCCTATAGTCAAGGTTTAGGAGGGAACTACTTATTGTTGTCATGCATGGTTTAAAAGCCTAATGTCTATCACATTCTATCTTAAACAAGAAAGAATGGAGATCCTAAGGGAAGGAAGACAAAAGAAAGAGAAGAAAAACAAATGATAAAGGTGCATACATGAAATGCAAGATATAGAAAGGAAAACATGCAATGCAAGTGAGGGAGGAAAACCCATCTCAACCTCAAGCCAATCATGAAACATATGAAAGATCATAGGAGAATAGAAATAGTAAGTACAATAGAAAGCAAATCACTAAAAGCATACAAAAAGGATAAGGGAAGTCCTCGAGGATTCACCACTTTAGGCATGCCTTAGCGACCTCCAAAGGAGATACCTAAAGCTTCCTTAAGTGGAACACCAAGGTCATGGGACAGAGGGTAGAGTATTCTAATCATACAACCTATGCCACCAATGAATATCAAGATATAAAGGGTAAGGAATCAAGAGAAACCTATGGATGAAGCACATAAGCCATCACAATGCACTAGCATGAAAATATAACATCTAATGGGCAAGTTATGCATAATATGAACAGCCATCCTATGGTCTACAAGATCTCTAATATGTCTACAATAAGATTCAAGCGCTATAGGATCCACCACACAAACAATACGAGGCCGTTGGAGCCAAAATAAAACCAATGTCCACTTGAAAGTCCAAATTAAGAGTACAATTCAAAAATAGAGAAAAAATAGTAAATTGAATTGAAAAATCCAAATAAAATCTCCAAGCACCTACAACATGTCACAAACCAGGGGTTAAAAGTGTGGCAAAAATATCCAAGAGGAACTATCCAAATAGATTGAGAGTATCCAATGTATCCCAAAAGGAAGGCCAAATAGAGCATGGCAAAGATGACACTTAAGACCTATGAGAATAATGCAATAAAATTTAGATAAAAATACCCCTCAATACCTCAATATGTATGTGATAACCTTGCAAGAGATTAGACATTTATATGTTTCATCGATACTTCAAAGAAATTCCACAAAATTGAAGCACAATTATTACTATTTTTATGACAATAAAAATAAAGAAAATCACAACAAAATGAAAATAAATGCTAAAATTGAAATTTTAAATCCTAAAATATCTAGACATATTAAAGATCATCTGCAAAAAAAATCAAGATTTTTAGAGCATTATTCATATTTTTTAGTTATTAAAAGCAAACAAGAAAAATAAAGCAAATTAAGAAAAAGAATGAAAAATAAATAAAGTGTTGTGGCAATTAGCAATCCAGGATAGTGTAAACATTGGACTGGGCCCGTTTGGGGGTGTATTTAGCACGCGGAAAAAATAAGCCCACTCAGGACTTAATGAAACGGTGAGTATAGGGAGGGCTGATGTGTCGCGATGAGAGCTGTCCGATTGAGTGACTTTGTCAATGTTCATGTGCAATCCAACGGTAGAACATCATCTTCTCCGTTTTAAAAAATCTGAAGAGGGAAAAACGCAGGTGCTGCACAGTGGCGGCCGGTACACCTCCGGCGAGCTTCGCTCCTCTCTGTCTCTCTTAATACTTGTCCAAATGCCACGATTTCTGAAGCAAACTTGTGCCATTTTTCACAAGGAATTCAAATATCCCGCTAGTTTTCGTTGAAGCCTCTTAAATCCCAAAAACCGTGATACATCAAGAAATGACCAAGGTTGCAAAACTTCCATAAAACGCACCAATTGCTACCATAAACGTTGGCCACATTGAGAGGATGATAATGATGCAAAAATGGAACCAGAAAGCTATATAATTATGGAGTATTCTTGATTTTCCGTTACCTCTGAAAATGGCACTCTAGAGCTTCAAATATCCAATGATTCTTCAAGGAAATGGTATGGAATCATTCACCAATACTTGCTGGAGATGTTTTTATCAATGAATTGGCTTGAAGTGGTGAGGAAAACAGAATTCGAAAATTGCTTGAAGCTTGCTTTGATGAACATGTAAAGCTCTGTTCTTGCACCAATCTTGGCCAAAAAGGTGATGGATCAATTGTGTGAAGTGTGTGGAATATGTTTGCAATCAAAGAATCATCAAAAAGTGAGAGAATTGTGTAGTTATTTTTTCAATTTTTCAATTATGGAAGCTTGTGTAAAGTGATGGAGTCCTTCTCAATTTGCCTTGTTTTTTGTTCACTTATATTGCTTGCATCATAAGGAAGATCTTAGAATGCAATTTCCCTTCAAAATGAGTACAAATATGACCTCACTTGATTAAATTTTGGCAAAATACTAAACTTGGCCTTTTCATATGCTTTTACCAAAGTACCTTTCACCAATCTTTAACTATGAGCTAGCCCATTGAAACCTTGAAGTTTAGATGACCAAATGCCCCCATTTGGAGCAACTTTCATGTTGGAAAAAAGTTCATTTGAGTTAGGAAAAGTGGTGAACTTGACCTGTAATTGTATGACCTGTAATCAAAGTTTCCCAAAATACCCCTGCCTTGCAAAGCTTATAACTTGAGCTCTACAAATAAGATGGAGGACTTCTAGGACTTTTTGGAAAGCTAAAATCATGAGGAACAACTTTAATGTTTATCAAAAGATCCTGTGAAACTTCCTTCTAGGGTAAAAGTAGCATGCAAGCTGGTTGACTTTTACAGACAAATTTCACATTCATCTGATGACCTGTAACTTGTCTGGCTTGTAACTTGAGTTCTATAAATCAGATGGATGACTCCTAGTACTCAAATTAAAGCTATGAACATCCTATACAACATTCATGTAAATGTCAAAGTCATGTGAGACTTGTATCTTGACTTGTGTGGTCTTGAAGTTAGGCACTAAACATGGGAATTTGCATTGAGAACCCTGGCTTAGCAACTCCTCACACTCTTGATTCTTTTGAATTGGCCTTGGAACAACATCTCAAATGCCTAAACATAACATTCCATGACCTAGAAATAAGCTTTGAACTCCTTCAATTTCACAGTTGACTTAGGGTTGACCAGATGAAAACCCTAATTGCACCCTCTCTGGCTCTGCTCACTTGTACTTAGCAAAATGACTTGACTGAGATCCACCATGATCCTTAAGGCACTCCATGAGCTCTATCCACATATTATATCCATAATCAAATCTTCACAACCCACTGAAGGTCTTCAATTGGCCCTCAAGTTAAGAGATGAACCTCATACAAGCAACTGAACTTCTTAAGAGCATAAACCACCTCCTGATGACTTTGGTAACCTCTCAAGCTTGAATAAAACCTCTACATAGGCTCTTCTTGATATATATCACACTTGATCCCCTGCATAAATGCTAATGCCATGCTTATGATAATGCTATGATGATGATATGCTAATGCCATGAAAGGAAAGCCAAGTAAGAAAAGGTTGGGCAAGTTTTGGGGTGCAACAGCTGCCCCTATTCAAGCGACTTGGACTTGAATGAGTGAAAAGCGAACGACTTTCAATCAATCAAGGAAAAAGATGGTTGAATACCAAAAGAACCCGGAAATTTGCCAACTCCAGAAATAAACTGCAAACTCTGATTGGGATAGGATCTCCGAAGAAACCGAACATAATGAACATCTTGAACACCTTGCCAAGGGAGAGAGGAACTTGACCAAGTAACTCTACTGAACACGCAAATGGACTTGGTCTGAATACCCCATGGGCCAAAGAACAATCTTCCGAATCGTCGGAATCTGGATATTCAACGCACGATAGAGCCACATCAAAATCTGTCAGAATCTGGATACTCAACGC
The DNA here is from genome assembly GCA_963859935.3 of Lathyrus sativus. Taxonomy (NCBI): domain Eukaryota; kingdom Viridiplantae; phylum Streptophyta; class Magnoliopsida; order Fabales; family Fabaceae; genus Lathyrus; species Lathyrus sativus. The sequence goes on along the minus strand of OZ012738.1, from coordinate 556,715,468 downwards.
ACTGACCGGAGCCTAGATGCTTGACGTAATGACCGGAGCCCTGACGCTCGACGTAACTGGTGACTTCACTGGGGATTTACCGGAGCCTAGATACTCGACGGACGAAGCAATACATCACAAACCGAACATTCACCGGAATCTGGACATTTAACGGAGAGAGAGTACCATCATAATACTTACTAGGATTCGTATACCCAACTGCCTTTATCGGGGTCCGAACACTCAACGGACAAAGCAAAACGTTACAAATTGAAAAATTCATCGGAGTCTGGGTATTCAACGGAGAAGCCGGGGCCTGAATGCTCAACGTAACACATCGGAGTCTAAACACTCAACGCAACAAACCGGAGTCTGGTCACTCGACAAAAACACACTGGAGTCTGGAAACTCAATGAAGTGGTAAACCAGAGCCTGGATACTCAACAAAACACACCGGAGCCTGGTCACTCGACGAAAACACACTGGAGTCTGGAAACTCAACGAAGTGGTAAACCGGAGCCTGAATACTCAACGAAAACACACCAGAGCCTGGATACTCGACGAAGCTAATAAACCGGAGCCTGGATACTCAACGAAAACACACCGGAACCTGGATACTCAACAAAGCAACAAACCGGAGCCTGGATACTCGACGAACAAAAACGCGCCGGAGCCTGGATACTCAACGAAGCAACAAACCAGAGCCTAGATACTCGACGGACGAAAACGCACTAGAGCCTGGATACTCAACGAAGCAACAAATCAGAGCCTGGATACTCGAAGAAGATACAAACCGGAGCCTGGATACTCAACGAAGCAACAAACCGGAGCCTAGATACCCGACGGACGAAAACACACCGGAGCCTGGATACTCAACGAAGCAACAAATCGGAGTCTGGATACTCGACGAAGATACAAACCAGAGCCTGGATACTCAACGAAGCAATAAACCGGAGCCTGGATACTCGACGGACGAAAACACACCGGAGCCTGGATACTCAACGAAGCAACAAACCGGAGCCTGGATACTCGACGGACAAAAACGCACCGGAGCCTGGATACTCTACGAAGCAGCAAACCGGAGCCTGGATACTCGGCGGACGAAAACGCACCGGAGCCCGGATACTCAACGAAGATAACAAACCGGAGCCTGGATACTCGACGGACGAAAACGCACCGGAGGCTGGATACTCTACGAAGCAGAAAACCGGAGCCTGGATACTCGACGGGCGAAAACGCACCGGAGCCTGGATACTCAACGAAGCTAACAAATCGGAGCCTGGATACTCGACGGACAAAAACGCATCATAGCCTGGATACTCGACGAAGCAACAAACCGGAGCCTGGATACTCGACGAACGAAAACACACCGGAGCCTGGATACTCAACGAAGCAAACAAATCGGAGCTTGGATACTCGACGAAGAAAATCGGACGAAAAGAGAATACTACAAATACTTATCAAGATCACCTCACAAAATCTTTACCGGAGTCCGGATACTCGACGAGAGAAAGGATCAACACAAACTGGAGATTTACCGGAGCCTGGATACTCGACAGAATAGCCACGAACACTAATAGGGGTCTGGACCCTTGCTTGATTTTACCGGAGTCTAAGCACTCAACGTACTAACCAGAGCCTGAATACTCAATGTAAAAAAACTGATGTCTGCAAACCACAGCTCCATGTTGAGGAGAAAAACTCTGAACAACTTTGGAAGATACGATCCCAACTCTGCTGAGGGGCATACTAACAAACCTGGAGTTACAAATTTTGCTGGAGATGAACAAATCTCAGTTGGGGATGAGGTGAAGGTCCTGCTTGATCCTTCTGGAATACATCTTGCACTGTTGGGGGTCACAGACGACCTACTGGAGGATATTCCACACATGCCTGGTGGAGAGAAATCTGATCTCGACTTGCTGGGGAACAAACACATACTCGTACTCTGCGGAGAATAGAGGTGCGCCTGACCAACTGCTGGGGGTAAAGATGCAACTTCCATCTGTTAAGGAAAAATCTTTGATCGTTGGGAAAATGAGCTTCATCTGAATCTCTCTGAGAATTTTCCCCAAGCGCAATGCCCCTGCCCCAGTCTGATTTTTGGGAAGGTCTACGCTGAGAAGAAAATAGCTTGCCATGAGACGACCCCGAGATGGCTTGCCCCAGAATCTGGACCGTGAGAGGATCCTTGGTTGAATAGCTAGGATAAGCTCTAGAGGTATGGAGAGGAACAATTCTTTTCCCTATAGGGTGGCATGCCCCAGCCTTGCAATGGCTTTGCCTCTGATTGACTGATTCGTGGAGCAGTACCCCCGATTGCGAGAGATTTACCAAATCTCGACCTGATTGCCCCAGATTAACTGATTCTTGGATGGCTGACCTTACTGGGGGTTATTTGATATAGCTGGCCGCAGCTCAGCGGAGTATTCAGGCGTTCTACATTCTATCTTGATCAAACTTTCCACTGTGAAAACTTTCCTGCGGTCGAGCGCTTACTCGCAAGTAAAACAAGTTGTTTTGCATAAAAGATATATTAAATGCAATGCATATGACAGTTTTTTCAAAACCCAATCCTGTTCACTGGAAAAATTTATGACATATAATGAACGAATCAATTATCAAAGTGTCAAAATTAATACAACACTGTAAGAGGAATCCTTTTTGGAGTCAGTTTCGATGCGATCTTTACCGAAGTATGCTCTCGAACTAAACCTGTTTCAATTAGGACTTTTTCAGGTTGTAACGTGGTCAGGTTCACGGTTAACAAGGAAGGATATGACGCTCAAAATTCATTTTAACCCACCCATTCTCCTTGATGTTCTCCAATCCTACGTCCAGCTAATTCGACACAAGCGCTCGCCCCTTAAAGGTGGAATGATAGGAGTGATGGTTCAGGAAATCACACGCTTTCTGAAGTGACAGTCATTCCCTTTCCATCTTTGTAGTGCCTGGAGTCACACGATTTCGTTCTTGTTTGAGGATTTTCTCTTGTAATCTTTTTCGTGTTTTTATTTTGCTTTTTCGTTCCCTAATTTTTGCCTGGACTAACTCTTTTAAGTTTCTGATTTTGAAGTCCAGCGAGATACCCTAATTTTTTCCTAAGTCGCTTATTCGCAAGATTCGACTTAGCGGGTTTTTTCCTTCTTTTTTTTTGTGAACAAATCATGTGACACCGGCTTGTCTGACTTGTTAGAAGAGATTGTGACTGTTTCACTCCTTATCGGCAAGGTTTAACCATTATGGTTCTTTAGGCACGACCTATACAGGTGTGATTTATCCTCAAATGGACGCTCCTTTCGCAATTCGAACGCTTGGTCAAATTAACCGACACCTACCCTGCCCTAGGTTAAGATTGAGGGTTTTTCATTTTCAGAAAGAAACTCCTACTACAAGGCTCAAAAAGGGTTGACAAGGGATTATCTTCCTTATATCTTCGGTGTTTATGGATTTGAAACAATGCCTGTATATCGTCAACATGTTTTTCTATCCAAGAGCATACAATCGGAAGCTTACACGTCTTTCGGTTTTGTCATCCTCCCCGAATTCCACTTAAACAAGCGTTTGAAATATAAGAAAGCAATAGAGTGAACACGAATGGATTAATTCAAAACATGCATATTTATTTCATTATCAATATCAATTGAAAAAAATAAGTTTTACGGACGAAAATTGCACATAGACAGGAAAGAAACTACAAATGCAAAGAAATAACATGATGAAATGAAAATTGCCAGCTTCCAGGAACTGGGCTTTCATATCTTGACTTGCTACTGAGTCAGCCATCTTCAGAATTGCTTGTTAAAGTCTGTTTGATATTCTTCTGCACCTTTACTCTTGGTGAATTCCTTCATACCATGATCTGATACACCCATCTGGCTAGACGAAGAAAGATTGCTAATCTGAATACCCTGAGGCGTGATCGAGAACATCTTGGAGTCTAGCAGAGTCTGAACTTGACTCTTAAGCACCTTGCAGTCTTCAGTTGAATGCCCCTGTGCCCCAGCATGGTACTGACATCGAGCGTTGACATTAAAACCAGGCGGGTACGACGGAATCACGAGATTAACCTTCTTTGGAATTATCAATCCACCCTTGACCAAATCCGAAAACAACTGACTGTACGATATCGGCAACCGAGTAAAATGCCTCTCAGGCTTCCTTGGCCTTTGCCTGGCGTGCTGACGCGGCGGACGTTGATATGATCGTTGATTCTGACATGCAGACCCCAGAGATTGCTTCCTCTGAACAATTGGGACGTCTAGAGATTGAATCCAGGATATCAGGGACTCCCCTTGTTCAGGTGATTTCATCCTCAAGCCAGTTCCTGTAAACGACAACAGCTGTGGGCACGGAGATTCAGACACTAAAGATTGCAGGATATGCTCCTGACCTACTGCAGCTTCAAGTGAGGGCATAGGAACATCGATCCCTTTTGCAGGATAGGGAATAAATCTTCCTGATACATTCATGCCGCCCGACATGAATTCAATTGCCTTCGATTCAATCAGGTCTTGAACTTTATGCTTAAAAGCTTTATAGTTCTCAATATTGTTCCCCGGTGCCCTAGAGTGGAACTCACAATAGGTACTCGCATCATAACCTGGTGGCAGCTTATCAGTCAGCGGAGACAAAGTCCGTAGCTCAACCAAATGAAGCTGAAGCAAGAGCTGCAACAACTAAGCATAAGCCACAAAGATCTTATCGAAGATTCTGTTGCATGGTCTCTTCTTTTGAGCATATCTTCCAATCCTGGAATTGCCTTGAGGAACAGGAGGTAGCTGCTGACGGGAAATGTCTTGAGCTCTGAGTTGGGCAGAAGATCTCTGACGCACATTATGCTCTGGTAGAGGCTCCACAGGAAGAAGTGGAACAAGCATCTTGGCCGCAGCTTCGGGCACTTGATCACCTTCCTTTCTGAGTACATTCCTTATCACTTTCGTGATCAAGCCCATTTGGGTCTTCAACTGATTGTTTTCTTCCCTCAGTGCATTCTGATCCAAGCGCAACACTTGCATCTCTGCCACGAACTGCCCCTGCTGGCTTTGTACTTCCTTCAGCTCTGCTCGAATTTGCTCCATAACCCTCTTTTATCTTCCCCACAAGTTGGTGTCTGAAACTCTGAAGAAAACCCGGATCAGGACACAAAATCCTAGTCTCGAACACCTGCTATGCAAATGAAATGCGAATGTTATGTTCGACTATTTCCAAGGAACATGTCTACTCCAATTCATGTTTTACACATACAAACCACAAGGAAAAGATTTAACGCTCAACAACGAGTCTCAAAGTTAAGATCCTTGGAAATACCAGAACATGTATATGCAAAATGCAAATATGTTATGATGATACAGAGGAAAATGCGAAAATGCAACAGCTGCAGACAGGGGATTAAGGTAGTTGTGTTGTTGTCGGAGAATAGCCAGAGCTCCGCCTTTGCATAACATAGATCACTGCATAACATAGATCACTGATACTGAAGACCTCTGATATCAGACTAAAAGTTCATACTGTAGAGAAAACCAGGTGATCTGGAGCCATGGTTTCCTGCATAACCCAATCCCTCTCACAGGTATGGACCTATCCACTGATAAGGTTCGGCATCCTATGCGTTCATCAGCGTCACAGACTTTCAAGAACGATGATACGATACCTAGAAGGTGTGGCATCATCATCTCTTGAAGCGGCCTCACTTAGCTGAATCCCAAATGATCGGTCCCCAGAGTCGACAATCCTCGGGTCAGACAACTTGTCGAGCCCAAAGGGCCAAGCAAGAAGCATCAAAGAGAATCTCGTTCGAGCGCGGATTTTGTAGCAAGTTGGTGCATGCAAAGCATACAGGCTTTACCACTAATCTCCACTTCTAAGTCTATGTGTATACTCAAGCCCAGGTCCGGCTTATCTCTCAAAGTAACACCCCTCCCATAGCACAACAGTAATTATATAGTGCGGAAAGTAAAATGCGAAAAATAAAAGCAGAAATATAAACCCAAAAGATAAATAAGCAAGCTCTAGGATTGACTTGCATAGGGAACCATTGGAGTCCCCAGCAGAGTTGCCAGCTGCTAGGGATGACCCAGACAGCTAGGAAGAAAAACCTAAGGCGAGACTCGCATAGGGAACCATCGCAGTCCCCAGCAGAGTCGCCAGCTGCTAGGGATGACCCAAACAGCTAGGAAGAAAAACCAAGGCGAGACTCGCATAGGGAACCATCGCAGTCCCCAACAGAGTCGCCAGCTGTCGCTACTGCGAAAAACGAGGCCGGTAATGACAGAAGAGTCGCCACCTATCGTTATTTATCCCAAAGGAGGGAAAGGAAACAAACGGAAAAAACCTAACGAAAAGGGTAAGACAGGTCGTCGCAACCATGTCCTGGGTTCGGGAGTCGGTTACGCAAGGGGAAGGTATTAGCACCCCTCACGTCCGTCGTACTCGACGGGATCCATGCTTGATTGTTTGTCTCGAAGGGTTGTTTAACTATCTACCTATCAAGGCTGGCTTGAAAGAGAAAAGAAAAGACGACTCGGCAAAGCATCACGCTCTATGCCTACGTATTCTCGTCAGAGAAATCAGAGTCAACGTAGTTCGGCTAACTACGGGTTATGGGGGAAGGTTGCTCGCCAAGAAATCGCATCTTGTGCCTACGTATTCTCATCAGAGAAATCAGAGCGAACGTAGTTCGGGCTAACAAGACCACATGTTCGGTTCATTATGTTTTAACCCGAGTAGGGTTAACAAACGGTTCTAGCAGTTTGGTGTATGCAGCTCGACCTTTGGAGACTTAGGCGTTTACCATTTGCGGGAGAACCGAGAGTTAACGAAACTCTCATTATGAAAATGGTTTCTAAGGATTAAAGGTCAAAGAGGATAAAAAGGAGTTGAATGTTTTTTTTTTGCGTCTTTTATGAAGAAGTGTTTTGAGTTTTGTTTGTAACTCGTGTTGCACTAAAGACTTGGACTTAAGAGTGAATGTGTCGCATGTCACCCAAAGGGTACCACACTAAATACTCAAGTCATGTGAGGGAAACCCTCACACAACTCTTTCTCAAGTAGCTTAAGGCTCGTGAAGCATAACACATGTTAACCTTTATTAAGTATTTTTAGAATATTTGAAGATGAGAAGAGAAGGAACACAACTAAAGGGAAACTAGTTCAAAACCTAGTAGTTGTCATGCAAAGTTCATCCTATAGTCAAGGTTTAGGAGGGAACTACTTATTGTTGTCATGCATGGTTTAAAAGCCTAATGTCTATCACATTCTATCTTAAACAAGAAAGAATGGAGATCCTAAGTGAAGGAAGACAAAAGAAAGAGAAGAAAAACAAATGATAAAGGTGCATACATGAAATGAAAGATATAGAAAGGTAAACATGCAATGCACGTGAGGGAGGAAAACCCATCTCAACCTCAAGCCAATCATGAAAGATATGAAAGATCATAGGAGAATAGAAATAGTAAGTACAATAGAAAGCAAATCACTAAAAGCATACAAAAAGGATAAGGGAAGTCCTCGAGGATTCACCACTTTAGGCATGCCTTAGCGACCTCCAAAGGAGATACCTAAAGCTTCCTTAAGTGGCACACCAAGGTCATGGGACAGAGGGTAGAGTATTCTAATCATACAACCTATGCCACCAATGAATATCAAGATATAAAGGGTAAGGAATCAAGAGAAACCTATGGATGAAGCACATAAGCCATCACAATGCACTAGCATGAAAATATAACATCTAATGGGCAAGTTATGCATAATATGAACAGCCATCCTATGGTCTACAAGATCTCTAATATGTCTACAATAAGATTCAAGCGCTATAGGATCCATCACACAAACAATACGAGGCCGTTGGAGCCAAAATAAAACCAATGTCCACTTGAAAGTCCAAATTAAGAGTACAATTCAAAAATAGAGAAAAAATAGTAAATTGAATTGAAAAATCCAAATAAAATCTCCAAGCACCTACAACATGTCACAAACCAGGGGTTAAAAGTGTGGCAAAAATATCCAAGAGGAACTATCCAAATAGATTGAGAGTATCCAATGTATCCCAAAAGGAAGGCCAAATAGAGCATGGCAAAGATGACACTTAAGACCTATGAGAATAATGCAATAAAATTTAGATAAAAATACCCCTCAATACCTCAATATGTATGTGATAACCTTGCAAGAGATTAGACATTTACATGTTGCATTGATACTTCAACGAAATTCCACAAAATTGAAGCATAATTATTACTATTTTTATGACAATAAAAATAAAGAAAATCACAACAAAATGAAAATAAATGCTAAAATTGAAATTTTAAATCCTAAAATATCTAGACATATTAAAGATCATCTGCAAAAAAAATCAAGATTTTTAGAGCATTATTCATATTTTTTAGTTATTAAAAGCAAACAAGAAAATAAAGCAAATTAAGAAAAAGAATGAAAAATAAATAAAGTGTTGTGGCAATTAGCAGTCCAGGATAGTGTAAACATTGGACTGGGCCCGTTTTGGAGTGTATTTAGCACGCGGAAAAAATAAGCCCACTCAGGACTTAATGAAACGGTGAGTATAGGGAGGGCTGATGTGTCGCGATGAGAGCTGTCCGATTGAGTGACTTTGTCAATGTTCATGTGCAATCCAACGGTAGAACATCATCTTCTCCGTTTTGAAAAATCTAAAGAGGGAAAAACGCAGGTGCTGCACAGTGGCGACCGGTACAACTCTGGCGAGCTTCGCTCCTCTCTATCTCTCTCAATACTTGTCCAAATGCCACGAATTTTGAAGCAAACTTGTGCCATTTTTCACAAGGAATTCAAATATCCCGCTAGTTTTCGTTGAAGTCTCTTAAATCCCAAAAACCGTGATACATCAAGAAATGACCAAGGTTGCAAAACTTCCATAAAACGCACCAATTGCTACCATAAACGTTGGCCACATTGAGAGGATGATAATGATGCAAAAATGGAACAAGAAAGCTATATAATTATGGAGTATTCTTGATTTTCCGTTACCTCTGAAAATGGCACTCTAGAGCTTCAAATATCCAATGATTCTTCAAGGAAATGGTATGGAATCATTCACCAATACTTGCTGGAGATGTTTTGATCAATGAATTGGGTTGAAGTGGTGAGGAAAACAGAATTCGAAAATTGCTTGAAGCTTGCTTTGATGAACATGTAAAGCTCTATTCTTGCACCAATCTTGGCCAAAAAGGTGATGGATCAATTGTGTGAAGTGTGTGGAATATGTTTGCAATCAAAGAATCGTCAAAAAGTGAGAGAATTGTGTAGTTATTTTTTCAATTTTTCAATTATGGAAGCTTGTGTAAAGTGATGGAATCCTTCTCAATTTGCCTTGTTTTTTGTTCACTTATATTGCTTGCATCATAAGGAAGATCTAGGGCTCACAATTGTTCCTTGTTTCAATCTCAATGGTCACATTCCAAAGTGTTGTTTAAAGATGAAGAAACCTTGAAATACACCATAAACCATGCCTCAAATGGAAATTGTAATCATACCAATGTTCTTAGAATGCAATTTCCCTTCAAAATGAGTACAAATATGACCTCACTTAGGTATTAGCACCCCTCACGTCAGTCGTACTCGACGGGATCCACGCTTAATTGTTTATCTAAAAGGGTTTGTTAATACTATCTACGCTAAAGGCTTAAGGAAAAAAGAAAAGAAAAATGACTCGACAGAACACAACAGTTCTATGCCTACGTATTCCCGTCTGGAACGAGAAATCAGAGTCAACGTAGTTCGGCTAACTACGGGTTATGGGGGAAGGTTGCTCGCCAAGACATCACATCTTGTGCCTACGTATTCTCATCAGAGAAATCAGAGCGAACGTAGTTCGGGCTAACAAGACCACAGGTTCGGTTCATTATGTTTTAACCCGAGTAGGGTTAACAAACGGTTCTAGCAGTTTGGTGTATGCAGCTCGACCTCTGGAGACTTAGGCGTTTACCGTTTGCGGAAGAACCGAGAGTTAACGAAACTCTCATTACGAAAATGGTTTCTAAGGATTAAAGGTCCAAGAGGATAAAAAGGAGTTGAATGTTTGTTTTTGCGTCTTTTATGAAGAAGTGTTTTGAGTTTTGTTTGTAACTCGTGTTGCACTAAAGACTTAGACTTAAGAGTGAATGCGTCGCATGTCACCCAAAGGGTACCACACTAAACACTCAAGTCATGTGAGGGAAACCCTCCCACAAATCTTTCTCAAGTAGCTTAAGGCTCGTGACGCACAACACTTGTTAACCTTTATTAAGTATTTTTAGAATATTTGAAGATGAGAAGAGAAGGAACACAACTAAAGGGAAACTAGTTCAAAACCTAGTAGTTGTCATGCAAAGTTCATCCTATAGTCAAGGTTTAGGAGGGAACTACTTATTGTTGTCATGCATGGTTTAAAAGCCTAATGTCTATCACATTCTATCTTAAACAAGAAAGAATGGAGATCCTAAGGTAAGGAAGACAAAAGAAAGAGAAGAAAAACAAATGATAAAAGTGCATACATGAAATGGAAGATATAGAAAGGTAAACATGCAATGCAAGTGAGGGAGGAAAACCCATCTCAACCTCAAGCCAATCATGAAACATATGAAATATCATAGGAGAATAGAAATAGTAAGTACAATAGAAAGCAAATCACTAAAAGCATACAAAAAGGATAAGGGAAGTCCTCGAGGATTCACCACTTTAGGCATGCCTTAGCGACCTCCAAAGGAGATACCTAAAGCTTCCTTAAGTGGCACACCAAGGTCATGGGACAGAGGGTAGAGTATTCTAATCATACAACCTATGCCACCAATGAATATCAATATATAAAATCAAGAGAAACCTATGGATGAAGCACATAAGCCATCACAATGCACTAGCATGAAAATATAACATCTAATGGGCAAGTTATGCATAATATGAACAGCCATCCTATGGTCTACAAGATCTCTAATATGTCTACAATAAGATTCAAGCGCTATAGGATCCATCACACAAACAATACGAGGCCGTTGGAGCCAAAATAAAACCAATGTCCACTTGAAAGTCCAAATTAAGAGTACAATTCAAAAATAGAGAAAAAATAGTAAATTGCATTGAAAAATGCAAATAAAATCTCCAAGCACCTACAACATGTCACAAACCAGGGGTTAAAAGTGTGGCAAAAATATCCAAGAGGAACTATCAAAACAGATTTAAAGTATCCAATGTATCTCAAAAGGAAGGCCAAATAGAGCATGGCAAAGATGACATTTAAAACCTATGAGAATAGTGCAATAAAATTTAGATAAAAATACCCCTCAATACCTCAAGATGTATGTGATAACCCTGCAAGAAATTAGACATTTATATGTTGCATTGATACTTCAAAGAAATTCCACAAAATTGAAGCACAATTATTACTATTTTTATGACAATAAAAATAAAGAAAATCACAACAAAATGAAAATAAATGCTAAAATTGAAATTTTAAATCCTAAAATATCTAAACATATTAAAGATCATCTGCAAAAAAAATCAAGATTTTTAGAGCATTATTCATATTTTTTAGGTATTAAAAGCAAACAAGAAAAATAAAGCAAATTAAGAAAAAGAATGAAAAATAAATAAAGTGTTGTGGCAATTAGCAACCCAGGATAGTGTAAACATTGGACTGGGCCCGTTTGGGGGTGTATTTAGCACGCGAAAAAAATAAGCCCACTCAGGACTTAATGAAACGGTGAGTATAGGGAGGGCTGATGTGTCGCGATGAGAGTTGTCCGATTGAGTGACTTTGTCAATGTTCATGTGCAATCCAACGGTAGAACATCATCTTCTCCGTTTTGAAAAATCTGAAGAGGGAAAAACGCAGGTGCTGTACAGTGGCGGCCGGTACAACTCCGGCGAGCTTCGCTCCTCTCTATCTCTCTCAATACTTGTCCAAATGCCACGATTTCTGAAGCAAACTTGTGCCATTTTTCACAAGGAATTCAAATATCCCGCTAGTTTTCGTTGAAGCCTCTTAAATCCCAAAAACCGTGATACATCAAGAAATTACCAAGGTTGCAAAACTTCCATAAAACGCACCAATTGCTACCATAAACGTTGGCCACATTGAGAGGATGATAATGATGCAAAAATGGAACAAGAAAGCTATATAATTATGGAGTATTCTTGATTTTCCGTTACCTATGAAAATGGCACTCTAGAGCTTCAAATATCCAATGATTCTTCAAGGAAATGGTATGGAATCATTCACCAATACTTGCTGGAGATGTTTTGATCAATGAATTGGCTTGAAGTGGTGAGGAAAACAGAATTCGAAAATTGCTTGAAGCTTGCTTTGATGAACATGTAAAGCTCTGTTCTTGCACCAATCTTGGCCAAAAAGGTGATGGATCAATTGTGTGAACTGTGTGGAATATGTTTGCAATCAAAGAATCGTCAAAAAGTGAGAGAATTGTGTAGTTATTTTTTCAAATTTTCAATTATGGAAGCTTGTGTAAAGTGATGGAATCCTTCTCAATTTGCCTTGTTTTTGGTTCACTTATATTGCTTGCATCATAAGGAAGATCTAGGGCTCACAATTGTTCCTTGTTTCAATCTCAATGGTCACAATCCAAAGTGTTGTTTAAAGATGAAGAAACCTTGAAATACACCATAAACCATGCCTCAAATGAAAATTGTAATAATGCCAATGTTCTTAGAATGCAATTTCCCTTTAAAATGAGTACAAATATGACCTCACTTGGGTATTAGAACCCCTCACGTCCGTCGTACTCGACGGGATCCACACTTAATTGTATATCTAAAAGGGTTTGTTAATACTATCTACGCTAAAGGCTTAAGGACAAAAGAAAAGAAAAATGACTCGACAAAACACAACAGTTCTATGCCTACGTATTCCCGTCTGGAACGAGAAATCAGAGTCAACGTAGTTCGGCTAACTACGGGTTATGGGGGAAGGTTGCTCGCCAAGACATCGCATCTTGTGCCTACGTATTCTCATCAGAGAAATCAGAGCGAACGTAGTTCGGGCTAACAAGACCATAGGTTCGGTTCATTATGTTTTAACCCGAGTAGGGTTAACAAACGGTTCTAGCAGTTTGCTGTATGCAGCTCGACCTTTGGAGACTTAGGCGTTTACCGTTTGCGGGAGAACCGAGAGTTAACGAAACTCTCATTATGAAAATGGTTTCTAAGGATTAAAGGTCCAAGAGGATAAAAAGGAGTTGAATGTTTGTTTTTGCGTCTTTTATGAAGAAGTGTTTTGAGTTTTGTTTGTAACTCGTGTTGCACTAAAGACTTGGACTTAAGAGTGAATGCGTCGCATGTCACCCAAAGGGTACCACACTAAACACTCAAGTCATGTGAGGGAAACCCTCCCACAACTCTTTCTCAAGTAGCTTAAGGCTCGTGACGCACAACACGTGTTAACCTTTATTAAGTATTTTTAGAATATTTGAAGATGAGAAGAGAAGGAACACAACTAAAGGGAAACTAGTTCAAAACCTAGTAGTTGTCATGCAAAGTTCATCCTATAGTCAAGGTTTAGGAGGGAACTACTTATTGTTGTCATGCATGGTTTAAAAGCCTAATTTCTATCACATTCTATCTTAAACAAGAAAGAATGGAGATCCTAAGGTAAGGAAGACAAAAGAAAGAGAAGAAAAACAAATGATAAAGGTGCATACATGAAATGCAAGATATAGAAAGGTAAACATGCAATGCAAGTGAGGGAGGAAAACCCATCTCAACCTCAAGCCAATCATGAAACATATGAAATATCATAGGAGAATAGAAATAGTAAGTACAATAGAAAGCAAATCACTAAAAGCATACAAAAAGGATAAGGGAAGTCCTCGAGGATTCACCACTTTAGGCATGCCTTAGCGACCTCCAAAGGAGATACCTAAAGCTTCCTTAAGTGGCACACCAAGGTCATGGGATAGAGCGTAGAGTATTCTAATCATACAACCTATGCCACCAATGAATATCAAGATATAAAGGGTAAGGAATCAAGAGAAACCTATGGATGAAGCACATAAGCCATCACAATGCACTAGCATGAAAATATAACATCTAATGGGCAAGTTATGCATAATATGAACAGCCATCCTATGGTCTACAAGATCTCTAATATGTCTACAATAAGATTCAAGCGCTATAGGATCCATCACACAAACAATACGAGGCCGTTGGAGCCAAAATAAAACCAATGTCCACTTGAAAGTCCAAATTAAGAGTACAATTCAAAAATAGAGAAAAAATAGTAAATTGCATTGAAAAATGCAAATAAAATCTCCAAGCACCAACAACATGTCACAAACCAGGGGTTAAAAGTGTGGCAAAAATATCTAAGAGGAACTATCAAAACAGATTGAAAGTATCCAATGTATCTCAAAAGGAAGGCCAAATAGAGCATGGCAAAGATGACACTTAAAACCTATGAGAATAGTGCAATAAAATTTAGATAAAAATACCCCTCAATACCTCAAGATGTATGTGATAACCCTGCAAGAAATTAGACATTTATATGTTGCATTGATACTTCAAAGAAATTCCACAAAATTGAAGCACAATTATTACTATTTTTATGACAATAAAAATAAAGAAAATCACAACAAAATGAAAATAAATGCTAAAATTGAAATTTTAAATCCTAAAATATCTAAACATATTAAAGATCATCTGCAAAAAAAATCAAGATTTTTAGAGCATTATTCATATTTTTTAGGTATTAAAAGCAAACAAGAAAAATAAAGCAAATTAAGAAAAAGAATGAAAAATAAATAAAGTGTTGTGGCAATTAGCAACCCAGGATAGTGTAAACATTGGACTGGGCCCGTTTGGGGGTGTATTTAGCACGCGGAAAAAATAAGCCCACTCAGGACTTAATGAAACGGTGAGTATAGGGAGGGTTGATGTGTCGCGATGAGAGTTGTCCGATTGAGTGACTTTGTCAATGTTCATGTGCAATCCAACGGTAGAACATCATCTTCTCCGTTTTGAAAAATCTGAAGAGGGAAAAACGCAGGTGCTGTACAGTGGCGGCCGGTACAACTCCGGCGAGCTTCGCTCCTCTCTATCTCTCTCAATACTTGTACAAATGCCACGATTTCTGAAGCAAACTTGTGCCATTTTTCACAAGGAATTCAAATATCCTGCTAGTTTTCGTTAAAACCTCTTAAATCCCAAAAACAGTGATACATCAAGAAATGACCAAGGTTGCAAAACTTCTATAAAACGCACCAATTGCTACCATAAACGTTGCCCACATTGAGAGGATGATAATGATGCAAAAATGGAACAAGAAAGCTATATAATTATGGAGTATTCTTGATTTTCCGTTACCTATGAAAATGGCACTCTAGAGCTTCAAATATCCAATGATTCTTCAAGGAAATGGTATGGAATCATTCACCAATACTTGCTGGAGATGTTTTGATCAATGAATTGGCTTGAAGTGGTGAGGAAAACAGAATTCGAAAATTGCTTGAAGCTTGCTTTGATGAACATGTAAAGCTCTGTTCTTGCACCAATCTTGGCCAAAAAGGTGATGGATCAATTGTGTGAAGTGTGTGGAATATGTTTGCAATCAAAGAATCGTCAAAAAGTGAGAGAATTGTGTAGTTATTTTTTCAATTTTTCAATTATGGAAGCTTGTGTAAAGTGATGGAATCCTTCTCAATTTGCCTTGTTTTTGGTTCACTTATATTGCTTGCATCATAAGGAAGATCTAGGGCTCACAATTGTTCCTTGTTTCAATCTCAATGGTCACAATCCAAAGTGTTGTTTAAAGATGAAGAAACCTTGAAATACACCATAAACCATGCCTCAAATGGAAATTGTAATAATGCCAATGTTCTTAGAATGCAATTTCCCTTTAAAATGAGTACAAATATGACCTCACTTAGGTATTAGCACCCCTTACGTCCGTCGTACTCGACGGGATCCACGCTTAATTGTATATCTAAAAGGGTTTGTTAATACTATCTACGCTAAAGGCTTAAGGACAAAAGAAAAGAAAAATGACTCGACAGAACACAACAGTTCTATGCCTACGTATTCCCGTCTGGAACGAGAAATCAGAGTCAACGTAGTTCGGCTAACTACGGGTTATGGGGGAAGGTTGCTCGCCAAGACATCGCATCTTGTGCCTACGTATTCTCATCAGAGAAATCAGAGCGAACGTAGTTCGGGCTAACAAGACCACAGGTTCGGTTCATTATGTTTTAACCCGAGTAGGGTTAACAAACGGTTCTAGCAGTTTGCTGTATGCAGCTCGACCTTTGGAGACTTAGGCGTTTACCGTTTGCGGGAGAACCGAGAGTTAACGAAACTCTCATTATGAAAATGGTTTCTAAGGATTAAAGGTCCAAGAGGATAAAAAGGAGTTGAATGTTTGTTTTTGCGTCTTTTATGAAGAAGTGTTTTGAGTTTTGTTTGTAACTCGTGTTGCACTAAAGACTTGGACTTAAGAGTGAATGCGTCGCATGTCACCCAAAGGGTACCACACTAAACACTCAAGTCATGTGAGGGAAACCCTCCCACAACTCTTTCTCAAGTAGCTTAAGGCTCGTGACGCACAACACGTGTTAACCTTTATTAAGTATTTTTAGAATATTTGAAGATGAGAAGAGAAGGAACACAACTAAAGGGAAACTAGTTCAAAACCTAGTAGTTGTCATGCAAAGTTCATCCTATAGTCAAGGTTTAGGAGGGAACTACTTATTGTTGTTATGCATGGTTTAAAAGCCTAATGTCTATCACATTCTATCTTAAACAAGAAAGAATGGAGATCCTAAGGTAAGGAAGACAAAAGAAAGAGAAGAAAAACAAATGATAAAGGTGCATACATGAAATGCAAGATATAGAAAGGTAAACATGCAATGCAAGTGAGGGAGGAAAACCCATCTCAACCTCAAGCCAATCATGAAACATATGAAATATCATAGGAGAATAGAAATAGTAAGTACAATAGAAAGCAAATCACTAAAAGCATACAAAAAGGATAAGGGAAGTCCTCGAGGATTCACCACTTTAGGCATGCCTTAGCGACCTCCAAAGGAGATACCTAAAGCTTCCTTAAGTGGCACACCAAGGTCATGGGATAGAGCGTAGAGTATTCTAATCATACAACCTATGCCACCAATGAATATCAAGATATAAAGGGTAAGGAATCAAGAGAAACCTATGGATGAAGCACATAAGCCATCACAATGCACTAGCATGAAAATATAACATCTAATGGGCAAGTTATGCATAATATGAACAGCCATCCTATGGTCTACAAGATCTCTAATATGTCTACAATAAGATTCAAGCGCTATAGGATCCATCACACAAACAATACGAGGCCGTTGGAGCCAAAATAAAACCAATGTCCACTTGAAAGTCCAAATTAAGAGTACAATTCAAAAATAGAGAAAAAATAGTAAATTGCATTGAAAAATGAAAATAAAATCTCCAAGCACCTACAACATGTCACAAACCAGGGGTTAAAAGTGTGGCAAAAATATCCAAGAGGAACTATCAAAACAGATTGAAAGTATCCAATGTATCTCAAAAGGAAGGCCAAATAGAGCATGGCAAAGATGACACTTAAAACCTATGAGAATAGTGCAATAAAATTTAGATAAAAATACCCCTCAATACCTCAAGATGTATGTGATAACCCTGCAAGAAATTAGACATTTATATGTTGCATTGATACTTCAAAGAAATTCCACAAAATTGAAGCACAATTATTACTATTTTTATGACAATAAAAATAAAGAAAATCACAACAAAATGAAAATAAATGCTAAAATTGAAATTTTAAATCCTAAAATATCTAAACATATTAAAGATCATCTGCAAAAAAAATCAAGATTTTTAGAGCATTATTCATATTTTTTAGGTATTAAAAGCAAACAAGAAAAATAAAGCAAATTAAGAAAAAGAATGAAAAATAAATAAAGTGTTGTGGCAATTAGCAACCCAGGATAGTGTAAACATTGGACTGGGCCCGTTTGGGGGTGTATTTAGCACGCGGAAAAAATAAGCCCACTCAGGACTTAATGAAACGGTGAGTATAGGGAGGGCTGATGTGTCGCGATGAGAGTTGTCCGATTGAGTGACTTTGTCAATGTTCATGTGCAATCCAACGGTAGAACATCATCTTCTCCGTTTTGAAAAATCTGAAGAGGGAAAAACGCAGGTGCTGTACAGTGGCGGCCGGTACAACTCCGGCGAGCTTCGCTCCTCTCTATCTCTCTCAATACTTGTACAAATGCCACGATTTCTGAAGCAAACTTGTGCCATTTTTCACAAGGAATTCAAATATCCTGCTAGTTTTCGTTAAAACCTCTTAAATCCCAAAAACAGTGATACATCAAGAAATGACCAAGGTTGCAAAACTTCTATAAAACGCACCAATTGCTACCATAAACGTTGCCCACATTGAGAGGATGATAATGATGCAAAAATGGAACAAGAAAGCTATATAATTATGGAGTATTCTTGATTTTCCGTTACCTCTGAAAATGGCACTTTAGAGCTTCAAATATCCAATGATTCTTCAAGGAAATGGTATGGAATCATTCACTAATACTTAGTGCTACAGTGGACCCGATTCAAAAAGTGATCATCTGATCAATAACAATTAACAAATGACAACTAACTTTGATTTATGTTCATTATTATTTTATCTTTTTGTCCATATATATCATTATTCATATATTATTGTTCATATTGTCATTGTTCATATCATCTTGTCATTTTCATATCATTTAAGAAAAACACAAAAAACATGATAAAGTTATCGAAACCCTAAAAGACTTTCAAATAGTGGACTGTGGTTACTATCTTTGGCATCAGGGATTTGAGACACTGGACAGAAACCCTAGCAAAGAAGTTGCAGATTATGGTTATCTCTATTCTCTCTTACTTTAGCTTAGGGAACCTTGCACACACACGACTTCCTCTTGGGCTACCTGACAATGATACCCTTTATTTCTCGCAATCTCGTGTACTTTACATATACCCTGCTCCCTTTTTGATGTATGCTCTTTACTCACTTTTCTTTAATTGTGGTTTTGTTTACTAGTAGTACCCTTAGGGACTAGGACAGACTAAACCATTTTCAAACTAATTCTCAATTCGATGTCGATCCCTTTTTTTCAAAACACCTTGTAAGTCGATTGTCTTGTGAATTGCCATTAACCTAATACACACACTTGCACCTTTTCTTTGTGGTTTCGTTACTAGGAGCACCCTTAGGGACTAGGATTGACCCAAACCTCTCGCAAGTCCTTGATTCAACATCAATTGGATCTTTCCCTCTCTCGTAAGTCGACTATCTTTTGCGTCGCCATCGGCCTTACCCTTTACCCCTTAGGACCTCCTTTCCATTAGTTAAACCCTCACACCATAAATAAACCCTTGATCTAACATCAAGTGGCATTTTCCAAATTAAGTTAAAGCACTTAATAACTATTGAAAACTTTTCAATAAAAGGTGAAAAAGGAGCGAGGTGTAGTCAACGTCTCCCCAAGAATGAGTATCTGATAGGTAGATTTCGTGATTCAAGCTCTCGTCGTCCTAAATTTAACCAACATACCGTAGTTCTTAGACCTACGGACACTCTGATTTCTCATTTTTAAATGATAATACGTAGGCACAAGGGCCCTAATCCTTGATGAGAAACCTTTTTTCTTTTCCCCTTTTCTAAACCGTAGTTCCCGAAATACGATTGCTCTAACTTCCTCATTGCATTATGAGGATACGTAGGCACGATATTGTGATGATCTTGGTGAGCACCCTAGGAAAATAAACCATCTAGTCAATATCCTTTTTCCTTCCTATAAACTGAAAAGCCTAACACTTAGAAGCAAACATTAACACGCACACCTAACCTAATGATTCTTGTTGAGTACAATAAAGGTGAGGGGTGTGAATACCTTCCCCTTGTGTAACCGACTCCCAAGCTCATACTGTTGGTTGCGATGACCATGTCTTTTCCTTTCGTTTAGGGTTTTTATTGGTATTTTCCCTTTCCTCTTATGGGAATAAATAAAGTTCGGTTGCGACTCTGTTAGTTCATCCCGCAAGCGTGCGATTGCATTTCACGAAGGATCGTGCTTTTTACGAGGTACGAAAGACACTGTTTTATTTTAGTGGTTATTGATTATTTTACCAAGTGGGTTGAAGCGGCGCCATATGCCAATGTGACCAAGCAAGTAGTGGTCTGGTTTATCAAGAACGAAATCATCTGTCAGTATGACATTCCAAGCAAGATTATTACTAACAATAGGCCGAACCTGAATAATAAGATGATAAAAGAGTTATGTGATGAGTTCAAGATTGAGCATCATAATTCTTCTCCCAACAGACTAAAGATGAATGGGATTGTTGAAGTGGCTAATAAGAACATAAAGAAGATCATTTAAAAGATGGTTGTCACATACAAGGACTGACATGAGATGCTCCCTTTTGCTTTACATGGGTATCGTACACCCTTTTGCACTTCAATAGGGGCAACCCATTTCTCTCTTGTATATAGTATGGAAGTTATACTCCCTATAGAGGTTGAGGTCCCGTCAATGAGAGTCTTGATGGAAGCTAAACTGTCTGAGGCTGAATGGTGTCAGAGTAGGTATGATCAACTGATTTTGATTGAAGAAAAGAGAATGAAAGCCTTGTGTCATAGCTAGTTGTATCAATAAAGAATGAAGAAAGCTTTTAATAAAAATTTCAGAACTCATGTGTTCAGAGAAGGTGACCTCGTGCTCAAAAGGATTTTGTCTTCTACCACTGATTCTAGAGGCAAGTGGACTCCTAATTATAAAGGTGTATATGTTGTTAAGAGAGTCTTCTCTGGCAGTGTATTAATTCTTACAACTATGGACGATGAAGAGTTCACTCATCTTATGAATGTCGATGCAGTCAAAAAATACTTTTCCTAAAAATTAAAAGAACAAATCGCTAAGTTGAAAATCCGAAAGGGAGGATTAGGCAAAAATGAGCATCTCGGTAGGCTGAAAATCCGAAAGGGAGGATTAGGCAAAAATGAGCATCTCGGTGGGCTGAAAACCCGAAAGGTAAGTCCAGACAAAAGTTAGAGACAAACAAAAATAATTATCCCAATAGATTGAAAACCCATAAGGGTAATCTAGGCAAAAGTTAGGGATCATGGCAAGTAACTACATTCGGCCAGACTTGATCATTTGAAGCAGCATTGTTCATCAAGGTTTTCTCATCCTTGTCATTCTCGACATAAGTGTAAAGCACAATGGAATTCAAAGTTGTTAGGGAGAATAGTGGACATTGTATTTTAGTGTAACCTTTTCTATGTATTTACCATTTTCAAACTTTGTAATGATCTATGGAGTCATGCCATTTGCGGACTATCATTTTGTCAATAAAATTTGGGCCTTTGTCCCTTTGTTTGCAATTCTTATGCTTATTTTTGTTTTGCAAATTTTCATTTATTTTTTATGATAATTTTTTAAACAAAAGGTAATTAATAATGATACTTTTGAAAAATACAAAAAAAATCTTTGATTTGTGAACGTTAAAAGGAATGTCCATAGTTACTTCAAGGAATGGTAAGATCCTGAAGTGCAGAACTCGGTGTTCCCAATCAGAGTTTGTTCTTATTGGTGGTATTCCCATCTAAGCGCTAATTCAGGTGTTCTCTAGTTGAGTATTGAGTTTAGCACTCCGTTTGAATCATAAACTTGGATTCCTCAGTTAAGTCTTGATCCAAGTTCCCCAGCCGAGTGTGACTTTCTTCTCTAGCCAGGCTGTGATTAAGCAAGTATATGTATCTTAAAGAATCTGCATCAGGTTTTATCCTTTTTTTATTTCAACAATATTCCTCATTAAGAAGTGTTGAGATATCAGTCAACTGTTGGGTTTTCTCTCACCATGTGTTGAGTTTTAAATTGCTCGCATGTTGATCTGTTACTATAATGTTAACTTTTTAATTTTTCCCTAGCAAAGTCCAAGATGATTCTTTTGAAACTGTTGATCCCCAGAGATTTATCATTGGTAATCATCAACAAATCCATATTATCTCATAGAATATTATTGCAAAGGCTGTCTTTTGGAAAATCCATTTTTTCCATACCCTTTAACAGAGTTAATACAAATGATATCCTTTTCGAAGGTTGATACCTCCATAAGAGTCTTTGCTTCACCTCTTCCTTAACAAGTCTTCATACAACAGATTTTATGAAGACTTATCTTCTTTCTAATTAGAGTTTTAGAAATTTGTGTTGCATGATTCCCTCAGTGGAATTCATATAGATTTTTTCTAATCCTAGGAAGATTCGAAAGATTTGAGTTGTTGTGTTTCCCCAATAGACTTTTCCATCCTCCAACGGAGTTCATATTGTTATCCCCTCAGTGTATTATTGGTAATAGAAGATTGAACAATGGGTTTCTCCCCAAACAATATCTTTCTCCAAAGATATGAGCCTTGTAGCAAGGTTTTGTTCTTTTGATGGCTCTTATTTATCTCCAGCTGAAGTTCCTAGCAGTTTGTCTTTCAGTAGTATTGAGATTTAGTCGAGTATCTGGTTGTATTGTGGTAATTGATCATCCCCAATTTATCTTTGTGTTTTTTTTTCCAGCATATACATGCATACATTTATTCATTCATACATGTATCATGCAAATTCATGTTCATTTTTCATTTCTTAGTGTTTTAGTTTACTCTTTGGTGTTGTTATCCCCACATAGTGTGTATTCTCTCCATTAGACTGTCTATCTTAAGCATAAAGTATATATCCTTTCTAATTCCCCAATAAGTCCTTTCCTCGTGGAATTTTTTTTCTTTAGTTTTCCTTCCTAATCTTTTATCTGGATGGAATTACTCCTCAGTTGAGCTGTTTCCTCATTAGGTCGAGTCTTGTTTGACCGCTTCTCTACAGTTTGTTCGTAGATTGAACTTTGGTCTCCTACAGCAGTTATTTTGAATCTCTCTAGGCAGTGAAACCTGGATGATGAGAAAGCATTTATTTTTTCCCTTGAGGATTTATTTTCCTCGACAAAAGTCTATTTATGAATCCCTATCAGAAGATGAAGATTTGGTTTTCCCCGACAGTTTTGTGATAACACTTTTGGAAATCTTTGTCTAACAACAAGTGGTGTTCTCTTTATTTGAGAAGATTGTGTATCCTTATCATATTGACAAGTGATAATATATTTGATAAGCTTGTTTGATATATCAACCTTTTGTACGACTTCAAGTGGAGGTCTCTCTATTTGAGCAGCTTGTATGCCCCCAAAAAGGCAAACCTCACATAGTAACAAGTGGCAGTCTCTCTATTTGAGCAGCTTATATATACCCGAGAATTGATTTGTATCTTCACAGTAAATAGCATCTCTCTAGTTCATCCTCGGCAGAAAAGTTTATTGTGAAATGTTGGATCCCTATCCGACCAACTCTCCTATCAAATGGCATCTCTTTAGAAAGGTCCCGTAGGGAATTTTAATGAATTCTATTTTTCCAGCAAATGGCATCTCTCTAGTTTTATCCTCAGCAGAGAAGTTTGTTGTGAAACCTTTTCCATCAAATGGCATCTCTCTGAAAAAGTCTCGAAGGTAAGTTTGATGAAGCTTTATTTTCCATCAAATGGCATCTCTCGGGAAAAGTCCTGCAGAGAAGTTTGTTGTAAAATTTATCTAACTTACACGTATCTCTTTTGAAGATCCCTGGTATAGTTATTGATCTTTAATTCATAGTAAATGACAATCCCTTTAGCAGAGACAAATTGTTTTTGGTCCTTTTTCAAGTTTTAAACTTGATTAAAGAAGAAGTTGAGCCTTATCCTTATAGTGGAAGCTTGTTATCATTTGACTTGGTTCATTATTTGAACACGTGTATATCTCCTCACATGAGAATCCTGTTGCGATCTAGTGAATATTTCATCCCCAACAGATGGTTGTATCTTTATTTGAGAAGTCTGTTGTGTAATTTGACCTGTCTGCATCTCTTTTGAGTATCCCCGAAGAGTTTTTGTTCATCCCTAGCAAGTGGTTATCCTTTGTGAAGCTTTTCTGTTATCCTTCTATTTTTTCCTACCAATGACTCGTTCCCCAATAGAGTAATGAATTTGAGGATCCCCAATGGAGTCCAAATTTTCTTCCAGCATTTTAAGTTATAGTTCCATCTACGCATTTTTCTAGCTCTTGTGGAATTCTTGTTCCCCGACTGGACCTCTCTTTGTTTACCCCTTGGAAAGTTTCTTTGGCTTAACTTCTCCAACAATTGTTTGTCTCAGGTGGCATCTTTTTCCCATAGAGTCATGTGCTTACATTCATTCATATCATAATCTTTTGGGATATCTTATGGCCAAAAATTAGGTCTTCTGTATTTAAGCCTATCCTATCCCTTCGAGACAAAGATGTCAATCTTTTTATCTCTGAATAGAAGAAACTTAGATAGGGGCATCTGTCATACCCTAATTTTTACCCCTAAGATCCCACCTCATTTGTATCGTCATAATGCAACAAGATCAGAAATATTGGTTCTCCTGCCCTCCTCTGTGGGAGATCACCAAGCATTTGTGTGTTTCTTACTTGCTTTATATTTGTTTATCTTTACTAACCTCTAACCAAAATACCAAAAATATTTTGTATTTTATTTGTTTCCTTTCTTTGTGTGTCTAGGGTTTTGCAGGGAGATTAAAGGAAATGACATTGGTTCCAAGTTAAATGTGGTTATTCATTCAAGTCTAAATCAGATAGAAGTTTGACATCATCTTGGTCAAACCATCAAGAGTTTGCTTTAATTGCAAGTTATCTGTGTCAGTGGGTTATTTTTCAAGGTTAAGTTGTCTTGTGGTTATCAAGCAGGGATTCATAAGAAGTTTGGTTCAAAACTAGATTCATCAAACCACAAGGATATCTTCATTAAAGATTTCTCAAGAACAAGGGAGTTCGAGTTTCAGTTCATTATGCTTGAGCATTGATAATGGTTCCTCAGCTGAAGTTCATTGTGCTAGGGTTTTTTCCTCAAAGATACATTGAGCATTATTCTTTCCCTATTGCAAGTTCATCATCATCTCAAACTTTCTCAAGGAATTACCTTTGTGGTTAGATCAGAAGAATTCTGCTAAATCAAGACATTTTGTTAATTGAGATGCAAGTGTTGATCTTTAGATTCATCATAGTATCAAGGTCTCAAGAACTTATTTCACTCAATATTTGATTCAAGTTGGAAGATTCACCATTATGGCTTGCTTGGAAAATAAGTTTAAGGCATGTATCATCCAAAGTTTCAAGATTCATCCTTTCACAGGTTCACTCTTTTCATTCATTATCCATTTTTTCTAAACCTTTATTCATTTGAATACCCATTATCCATTTTTTCTAAACCTTTATTCATTTGAATACCCATTATCCATTCATATTTCAATTTTCAAATCCATACTTCATATCCAAGATATCATATCCATGACTCAAACTATTTTTTTCTAAAACAATTCAATTCCTAAACCCACATTTCATATCCATTTTCATTTTATTTTTTTGTTTAATATCCGCATATCCAATTAGTCAAATCAATTTTTTAAAACCATATTCATTAGCTAATTTTCAATTATCCATTTTTTCTAAATCATATTCAATTTAAATATCCATATCAAAAATCCATTGTCCATTATCAAAAAAACCATGTCCAACAATTACAAACTATGCAATAAAATTCATAAACCCATTTCCCACTTTTGTTACAAGCCCATGATTACAAACACTTGCCAAAAAAATGATGGTGAATTAACTTGAAACAATCCAAAGCCTTGAAACTTCATGATATTACTAAGCCAACATGAATTTCAAAAAAAAAAAAACAAGCCCATGTGAACAAGCTCATGCCATGGCCCATGGTTCAAGTATCATCATGACCAAACACAAAGCCCACACGATGCATTCCAAACTATAATTGCTACACCAAACACCTCATGCTTCACACGAGCCATGTCCAAGCTGCAAAAACCATGCCAAGTTTTCCAAACCTCTAGCTATATGAGGCCATACACCAAGCTCATCCTAGCTACCACTTTCCAAACCTCTAGCTACATGAAACCAAAACCTTAATTCCAAGCTCATGCTAGCATCCTACATGCCATGACATGAAAGTTTCACGTCAGCCCAAGCCTTAAAACTTCATGAAATCAATCCAAGATGCCATGCCTAACAAGTCGCGAGAGCCACAAAAGCATACACAAGCTGCAAATTGAAAATCAAAAACGACATCATGACTCACGCATAACAAGCTACATAATGAGCAAAACAACATCAAATTGCAGCAAGCAAGTCATATGTAATACGCGTCAATACGAAACGCAAACAGAAAGTTTCAAACGAAAAAATCCATTCACTCTATTCTCATTCTTTAAATAAGAGAGCATTTTCACTCATTCAATTCAAGCTAGAAAGCCAAGATTACTCTGAACATTTTTCTCTCCAAAACCTCACGTCCTAAAACCATTCAAACTTCATTCATTCTTCCTTTTTTTTCAAATTCTCCATGCAATTGAATCAAATAGCACCTATAGCAACATAGAAAGGAAGAAGAATACTTAATTCATTGTTACCTGAGCCATTAGAGATATATTGGAGTGATTTCCGCTTTTCTGTTTCGCATCCATTTTTATTATTCTTTAAATTTTGTGTTGCTTCGAATGTAGTTTTTGATTTCGATCGCATTCGTATAATTTTTTAGCTCCACTACTGCCGGCATGGAGCTCTGGCGCGAAGGAGAAATCACCAACTAGGGAGGCTTGTGCATGACTTTCTTGAGGAAGATGATGATAATTTAAAATATGATTTCTTCGTTTTTTTTTTTTTTTAAATGCCTTTCACTAATGAAACTTGGGGTTTGATCATGGTGGTGATGTTGCTATTTCATCCTACTTTTTTCCTTATGGGCCTCTCCTTTTTTTAATTAGTTGCTTCTCTTTTTTTAATCATTTTTTTAAATGATCTTTCATTGAAATTTCTTTCTAATTGATTTCTTGATATAAGTTTTTATATCCTTTTCCATTTTTTTTTATTTTATTTTTTAATTTTGTTTAAAATGTCTTTTAAAAATTCATTTGAATTGACTTGTTACTTGATTGTATTTTTTTGTTGATTTGTTGATATATTGATTGTTGGTTGTTGCTTTGGATCTTAATTTTTGATAAAGATCTCATAAATGTCAATGGACTTTGGGTGTTGATAGGAAAATCTTAATCCACCAAGAGAGGTGATTGATATTTATGATGACTTAATCAATTTGATATTCAATTTGGATGTTCCTTTCTTCTCAACCTCTTTCCTTTTCTTTTTCACCCTTTCTCGGATCAATTTGGAGGATGTTTTAGGCCACCTTGTTCATGAAATCTTGATTGGTACCTGATGAACTTTCATCAATTTAAATCTACCATTTGATTGATCATTTGACCAATTGAGGTACTTTAGATTGATCCATAAGTTTGTCCAAAGTACTATGAGAAGTTGGTTGATGTAGTGGATCCATCTTTCCTTGACTTAGACTTTGATCTACCTTGCTTTGACTTGTGATGCATGTTTTAGGAGTGTGGTCTCTATCACATCTCTAACATGTATGGTACATAAGGTTTATTGACCAACCTCCCATAGTATGACCCTCCTTATAGGTTGTGCTACGATTGCTTAAAATAGCGCTACATTTGTCCCTAATTGAAAAGTGATCATATTGGTCCAACTTTAGATATGATTCATCTTTAGTTTGGATGTAAATCTCATATCTCTATAATGTCTAGTTTATTTTCCACCTAAGAGAGACAGTGACATACTTGTCTATTTTATCCAAGTTGGAGTCCTTCTCAAAAGATGATGCAAATATTTAATACTTGTTGGGTTGATTAGTTGCGTAATCTACTTTAAATGACAAAATATATTCACTAACACTAACACTAACTTTTAATTGTACTAAATTTTACTTTATGCTCTTTATTTCTATGCCCATTTACCTTTATGCTTCTTTACTTTATGCTTTTACTTTTATGTTCTTTATCTCTTTATGCTTATCATTATCATATCATATTATTCATCTTGCTTATGTTTATGCCATTTTCTCTTTATCCATTTGGACTTTCTTTTTCTTTTAAGACATTAATAAAGGCCTAAACATCTTAAAACTCTTAATTTGTTTCCTTGGACTACTTGGTGACTATCCTTTGCTCATGGATTATGGACTTAGAATTAGGATCCTTGACCTATGCTTTGGAGTATTATCTTGAGACTTTGGATCTTATTGGAGACTTTGACCTTGAGAGACCTTTGTGAAGACTTGGCTTGGATGCTTGGTTATCTCTTTGCTTGGATATCTCTCTACTTGGTTATTATTTGCTTATATTGTTGCTTAAGTTCAAAGGATGAGGGTTTTGGCTTGTTGTGTCAAAGGCTTGTATCTTAGTTAGATATTTTCTTCCTTAGCTTTTATTTTATGCTTTAGGATAGTCTTTCCATCTCCTCCTCATTCTTTAACTGTAAAAATCTTCTCCATTTTTCAAAATCTTCTTCTTTCAAATTAGAACTTCTTTCATAATAAATCTTGACCTTGTCGAGTGCATTTTCAAACTTCATTTTCTTACTAAAGTGCTAATCAATCTTAAGCATACTTTCACAATTTTAAAAAGACTTAAAAAAACACTTAACCCATTCAAATCATTTTAAGCTTTTGTGAATTCTTCCTTTTAAACTTTTTCATAAAGTTTAGACATGAGTCATTAAAAGTTGAGATGTGATCCTCCTATCTCCATAGTATTGTTTGAAATAAGTAGACATTTTTCCGCCTTTGAGAGTTAGCGGCATACTTGTTGATTTTATCCAAGCTGGAGCCCTTCTCATGGTGATGCAAAGGTCCATTTCCACCTACTTGTGGGTGATTAGTTGAAGTTTTCTCCTTAAAATGACAAGTTACCTTTTCATTTAAAATGAATCATAACAAACCATTTTGGTTATTTTTACCATGAACTACGAGGTTTTGATCCTCCATTGTACTTTGTAGATACGTAGGCACGAGACTCAGGAAGTCTTGTCAAACACAAAATATCAAAAAATACTTCTCTTCTCACCTCACCAATATTTTGTAAACAACACCTTTTATAATCCAAACGCTAGATTTACAAAGAGGTTCCTATAGAGTAATTTGGGCTTTTTAGGTGCTAACACCTTCCCTTTACGTAACCAACCCCTTTACCCTGTCTCTGTTTATTTGTTCTTGTTTTAGAACTTCTTTAGGTTTTGTTTGCTCTTTTCCCTTTCCTTTGGATAAAATAAAAGTGCGATGACAACCCTTTTTTTGTGAGTTAAGTTAATCGATAGCTTAATCTCAAATTTTCCTGCTACAGGTGGAAAGCCAAATTTATCACATCTTCATGTCTTTGGATGCAAATATTTGATCCTAAATAATGGAAAATATAACATTGTGAAGTTTGATGCAAAATCCAATGTAGGTATCTTTCTTGGATACTCTCAATCTAGTAAAGCTTATAAACTATAAAACAAGAGATTACTTATTGTTAAAGATTTGGTTCATGTCACATCTGATGAGTCTTATCCAAAAAATGTTGGAAAGTGTATTTATTTTCATGATACATGTGTATCTTCAGAAGACATACTCAATGACACCGAAAAAGGAATTGATCAACCTAAAGCGGTGAAACCTGAGGAGGAGGAGGAGGAGGAAGATGACAATCTCTAAAAGGAGAAGGATGAAAGTTCAACTAAAGTGGACGATCTTCCTTTGGCTTGGAGGTCTTTTGAGGACCATTTAATCGATAACACTATTGGGGATATCACCAAAGGTGTGGCAACTTGCTCTAAGTTAAGTAATTTTTGTTATCACTTTGATTTTATTTCACAAGTTAAACCTAAAAACGCAAAAGATGCCTTGATTAATAAGCATTGGTTAATGGTCATGCAAGATGAGTTAAATCAATTTAAAAGAAATGATGTGTGGGACCTTGTACCACCTCCACAAGATCATCAAATCATTGGCACTAAGTGATTTTTTTAGAAATAAACTAGATGAAAACAGAGTGATAACTTGGAACAAAGCCCGGCTAGTGGCTCAGGGATATAACCAAGAGGAGGGCATATCTTTTGTATGCTCCAAAAACTTCAAATTATTTCAAATGGACGCAAAAAGTGATTTCCTCAATGATTACACAAATGAGGAAGTGTATGTTTCCCAACCTCCCGGGCTTGAAAACCATGAGTATCCTCACCATGTTTATAAACTTAAACAAGCTTTGGATGGTCTCAAACAAGCCCTTATGGCTTGGTATGAATGAATTAGTACATTTTTCCTTGATCAAGGATACTCTAGAGGGAAGGTAGATACTATATTTTTTATTAAACGTCAAAGAAAATATCTTTTTCTGGTTCAAATTTATGTTGACGATATAATATTTGGTTTTAATAACATGCAACTAGTCAAAGAGTTTTCTAAGCTTATGCATGATGAGTTTGAGATGAGTCTAATGGAGGATTTAATTTACTTTCTCGGACTTCAAGTCAAACAACTCAAGGAAGGGAAATTTGTATGTCAAATAAAGTATTATCATGAGTTGCTTAAGTGCTTCGGAATAGCAAATACTAAGTCAATTGACATTCCAATGGTCATAAATAGAAACTTGGAGAGAGATGAAAATGGTAAGGATGTTGATGTCAAAATGTATAGAGGTATGATCAGATCTCTTCTATACCTTACTGCATTTAGGCTAGACATAATGTTTAGTGTGCGCATGTGCGCTTGATATCAATCTGCTCCCAAGGAATCACATTTAAAAGTTGTAAAGCGTATTCTTAGGTATCTTCATGGTACTTCTAAGTATGGACTTTAGTTTTCCAAGGGAAACAGTTGTAGTTTGGTTGGTTACTTTGATTTTGATTTTGCCGGCTGCAAATCGAATAATGCCGCAACGCAAAAAATACCCGAACGCATCGCACACTCGAACGTACAATAGAGTCGCCACTGAGTTTTATATATTTCTGAAGGAAAGGGAAAATATCAATAAAACCCTTAGGGAAGAGAAACGCGTAAGGAAGTCAGTTATGCAAGGGGAAGGTATTAGCATCCCTCACATCTGTTGTACTTAACGGGAACCATTTTGATTACTCTTTGCGCGAATGGGTGTTATTATCTGAATGTTACTTGAGATTGATTTTAATTAAAGGAAAAATAAGTTTTTAATTAATGTGCTCGCCAAGGATTTGAAACACTTGTGCCTACATATTCTCATAATAAAGTGAGAAAATCAGAGCCTCGTAGTTCTTGGATAGAAAATAAGTATTTGTTGGTTGCTTTTATGGAACAATTATAATCATATCCTAGAAGTATTTCAATGTTAGTTGATTCTGATCCTTATTTGGTTGCTCTGAGATTTTAGTCTGACTGCTAAGAAACAGATTATAACAGTTCATTTATGAAAAAGAAAAGATATTTGTTTGAATTGAAATGAAAAAGTTTGTGAATAAATTGGAAAAGATTTCTGAAATGGTGAAGGTGTGGTGGTGAAAGTATTGTTTTGACCAATAGTGTATTGTTTGAACCCGTAAAGTGGTGTATCTGGACCAAAAAGTATGAAGTTTAACCAATAGATGGTGATTAGCCAATGCAGAGTTGTAAGGTTTTGCCTAGATTCAGGGATCAAGACCTACAAAAAATGGGGTTTTGCTTAAGCACAGAGCTTACATGGAAAATATGCATGAGAAAGGGTTTACCTAAGCACGGAGCTTACAGGATAGATATGAAATGGGTTTTCCTAAGCACGAAGGTTACAGGGCATGCATGAAAAAGGATTTTCCTAAGCACATTGCTTATAGGGCAAACATAAAACAAAAAAGAGGGTATGTCTAAGCATGGGACTAATAAGGCAGACATGCATGAGAATGAGGTCGCCTACACATAGAGCTTATAGGGCATGCATGAAAAGGGATTTTTCTAAGCACAGAGCTTACATGGCAGAAATTCATAAAAGGGGATTTTAACCATAAGAAGGTGATTAACCCAAAGATAGGGGTATGGTTCAGAGTTGGGTGTTTAACCATGAGAAGGTTATTAACCCATGAAGGAGGTGATTAACCTCAAGAGTTGTATGAATATCCAAAGAAAATTGTGTTTAGTCCAAAGCGAAAGGGATTTTTGATGGGGATTGTTGAAATGTTTTCTGATGATTGGAAGTTGAAAGTTATTTGATTTGAATTGCACTAAAGTCTATGAACGGAGGCAAATACTTTGAATAATTTGAGCCTACGTCCCGTATTCACAGATATTCAAAACAAGGGTAGGAAAGATCCCTTTCATTCTTCTTCATTGCTTAAGGCTCGTGGCGCAAAACTCGCATCATAGTTAACAGGTGTTTTGAAGGAAAAATCTTTGTTTGAGAAGGTATGAGGAAAAGTGTGCTTGAATGGATGAAGCTCAGCATGATCAGGTCTTGATGTCCTTCTGTCTCAAGGGTCTTGAACGTGAATTGACTAGAATCTTATCTTAGTGGATCAAGTATAGTGAAAATCTCAAAATCTAATTCAATCAAGTGTTCAAGGGACTTATGATCGCTTGGATGAATAAGTATCCTAATGGGGACATGGAATTGTTCATGAAAGTCATACAAAAGTCAAATTCATAAAAAGTTAATTAATTTATCAAAGTTGAACTTGATCAACTAATCAGATAAGGATATGATCATGCTAAGAGTCATTACCAAACATATGAAATTATGAAGAAAAAAACTAAAAGCATTAAAATTGGAATTAACATGTATAAACCCTAATCTCTAATGTATTCCTAATTGAAATTAAAAATATTAATTAAATTATAACAAAATCTAGTTAAGATCTAACCTAATTAACTAATGAAATGGATTATATCTTTTTATGTTTATTTTTATTATGTACTTAATTTGTGACAAAAAAGAATTAAAAGAAATCAAACAATAATTAATTAATTAAATGAGTTCACTCTGCAGGGGGTGTATTTTTGAATCAAAGAGTTTGACTAGTAATTGGGCGATGGGCCCAGGGCTTAGAAGCCCAATGTTTACTTTCAGCAACGGGGAGGTGTGCCAGTGATTAACATGTCCCAAGAGCAAAAGCCCCTTGCAATTAATGTTTTTAAGCCCAACGCATGAACGTGTGTAATACCCTAAATTTTGCCCTAAGATTAGTCGAATCATCTCGCATTCTGTTGCATTTTTGCATTTAACCAGTCACTAACAAGTTCGTGTAGTTGTTTGATTTTTACAGGAAAATATCATGTGACACGTTTTTTGGTTCATACTTCATTCATCATATTTCATTTTTTAAATTAATTTCATTGCATTTTTAAATCAATCATTGTCTCATTGTTTAAAGAAAAATCAATTTCATTTCTATTTCATTTTTAATTTTAGTCTCATTTCATTTTTAAATAATTTCATTTCATTTCTATTTTTCATTTTAAATTAATTTCATTTTTCTTTAATATTATTTTCATTCTATACATTTTTATGCTAAGTTTTAATTTTTATTATTATTTGAATATCAAAAAAATAAAATAATAATAATAATAATAATAATGTTTTAAGAAAAAAATAAAGGATTTTTATTAGAAATAATAAGAATTCTTTACAAAAAATAATAAAGGAATAAATAGAATTAGTAATTTCAATTTTATTTAAATTTATTTAAATTTTGTAATCATAACTAATATTAATTTAAGTTGGGCTTTAAGATGGGCATTAGGTTAGAGTTAACCCTAATTTGATACCTATATAAACATAAGTTATATTTGAGAAAAGGGGGAAGGAGACAAAAGAGAAAAACGGCGGCCGTTCTCACGACTTATCAGAAGAAGAGAAATTTTTGAAAAAAACCTTCAAAGCTTCATCACCGGTGGAATCACCAACAAACCGTGACTCGTAAGATTTTGTCAATATCACATTTGGTTTATGTTATTTTATTTTATTTTTTTACAGGAAAAAGAGAAGATTATGGCGAAGCAAGGAAGAAGAAGATGCAAGAACAGTCATGCAAAATGAGAAGAAAAAGCATCAAAACTTCATCAATGGGGGAGTCGCCGCCGCTATAAAAAGAAGGGAAAGGGTTTTTTCCCAAACCCTAAAAAGAAGGAAAAGAGTTTTTTTTTTTCAAAACCAAAAAACAATCCTACCGCACCACTCCACTCCTTTTATTTCTATTTCTTCTCTTTTTTATCATATTATTATATTATCTTACTATTATTATTATTTTTAACTGTAATTAGTAATCACATTATATTTTAATTTATTACTAATGCTTCTTTTATTTTTAAAAACCTCAAATCAAAAATTAAAACCCTTTTAAAAAAAAAAAAAACCATTTCTTTTTTTTAATTAAGAACCCTTTAAGAAACAATTTTCTTAATCAAAACAAAATTTCAAAAATTAAAACATTTTTTTTAACATTAAAAGTAAAATATTTTTTATTATTACAACAAAAATCAAAACAAACTTTTTTTCCTATAAAAAATCTTAAAATTAAAACATTTTCTTTAATTAAACTAAAACAAAATTTTTTAAGTAAAAATTAAAATAAATTCTCCTTTTAAATCGCAAAAACTAACTTTTTCTTTAAATAAAGTTCAAAAATAAAACTCTTGATTTAGCCGTTTCATTTTCGTCTAACCCTCATTAGTTTGTTTGTTGCAGGTCCTAAATGTTTTCATTTGTTTGTTTTTGTTCCATGGATGTAATTTACGCGAGGCCATGGTCGCGGTTTATTTTTATTTCGCATTTTTTGGGATTTGTAATTTACGCGAGTGATCGTCGTGACGCTTTCTTTACCGTTTTCTTTACTTTCCGCACTTTATTTATGCCGCATAATATTTTGCTACATCTTGCATGTTTTCACCGATTTTCCCTTCTGAAGGATTAGGTTTAGCAGTTTGACCGCCGAGTCAATAACCCTAATTTTTTACCGTTTCAAACCCTAATTAGCCTAGGCATCCCGCCGTGGACAAAAATACCCTTTACCCTAGCATTAGGTCAAAGAGTCGCCGTACTCTGTTTAGGGTTTCCCGTCGTGGAATCCCTAATTTAACCCTAATGTCAATCAACAACTTCAACGTAGAAATAGGAGTTTCAAGACTCCACGTAAGCGTGTCCTTAAGATACGTTTATTCCCCATTGAAACCTTGACCATAGTCAAGAAGTTTCTAACCTCCCTTTCGAGAGGAACTACAATTACTCTGATTCCATTCCCGTCAGGATATGTAGGCACAAGATGCGGCGTCTTGCCGAGTAAACTTAGGACTAACCCTTAGGTCTCTTTAGGTCACTCTTATCCCTTAGCTCAATATATGTATCAAACAGATAATAAAATAAAAAGCATACAATAAACAAAAGGTTCCTGTAGAGTACTACAGAAGTTTAGCGTGCTAGTACCTTCCCTAAGCTTAACCAACCCCTTACCTAGGTCTCTCCCCGCATTGTGTTTACGATGTAAAAATAGGTTTTTCCTCTTTTGACCTTTTCCTTCGGATAAATCAAAGAGCGGTTGTAAATTAAGAATTGTGATTCAAATTAATTAATAATTTGATATCCTATTTCCACCGCAACAACGTGGACAAAGGTTGGTGAGTGCTCACTTTCATTTCAATTTCACTCCTTACCTGCGTTACCTCCCTCTCTCATAACTCTCCTTGGCCAGAAATCGCTCTACCGCGCTAGAGGCAATGGAGCTAGCCGAAATGACTCAAAACCACCATTACTCAGCAAAACCTTCTCTGATCAAATCCCACACTCACTCCGCTTGAAACTCATTGAAAGAAATTCCAAGAACCCTAATTTACTTCAACAAAAATTAAATGCAGTGGGAGAGGAATAAAAGTCTAATACCTTGGGGCTTTGATTCCCCACATCCAAGACTATATTCTAATAATCAGTTTGAGGCAAAAAATAGGAGAAATGGAAAAATCAACCTACCTACAAAGTCAGGCATACTCTGGGAGTTGTTGAAGTTGCTTGAAGACGTAGATGAAGAGAGAATACCAGAGACATATTAACCGGCAAGCACTTTGAAACTTCAACTTTTTGCAATGATTTCTTCTTCTTCTCCTCTTAAATTTAGTCTGTAGGATTGTGTGTTGTTGTCGTTGTTGAGTGGAGAGCAGAGAGTGTGTAGAGTGTAGAGGAATGAGGCTATGCTTAATTGAATCATAACTTCAAGGTGAAATTTTTCTCAACAATGTAGGATAAAGCTTTGAGTGTGAGTGTGGGTGAGGGAGAGTGAATTGCAGAGTGTTCAGTGGGAATTTGATTGTGGTCTCAGGAGATTGAAGATGAATTGTTGTTTGTACAAAGATTGAGGTGGAGGGAAATCATAACCGTTTTTGGGCAGTTATGGCAAAGCAGTTAGGTGTTTGGTCAGCTGTTAGTGTTGATTCAATTCATGAGCAAATCAGTTAGAGAGTTAACGTTGTTGGTTGACAGTTATTGAATTTGAAGTCTGACAATTAGTGAATTAGAGATGAATGTTAATGATTTCAAAACTGTGACAGTTAGGTGAGAATATTAAATGAACTATTAATGAAGTATTAGGTTAGTTATGTTAATTTCGTTGGAAGTGTAGCTCGAGGTAGCTAATGACATTTAGGGGTGTGTATGGATAACCATTTAATATGAACCCATCAATTTTTATGATCATGGTTTATAAACTAATCTATTTTTATGGTTATGGTTTATAAACCAAACCACTTGTTCTGAACCGGTTTAAAACCGGTTCTAAATGAATTTTGATTTTAATTCAAATTATTTAGTTAAATTTAAATTTAGTTTTCTTTAAATTATATTAATTTATAAAAAAATAAAAATTAAAAATAAAACTGAAAATAAAAAATTCTAAAATAAAAAATTTCAGTAAATTATATGGACTTAAAATGGTAACTAATATGTTATAATACATATATTTGTATATTTCAAAACCTCTATCTACTGGTGGAGAAATCTATAATATTTAAAATCTTTTTACATAAAGCTTTAATAATTTTCGAGATTTATAAATGAAAATTAGAGTCAAATCCAACAAATCAAGTTTTGGTATATTAAGTTGTGAAGTATTAGTACACCATTTTAGGTAGTTAAAGAAATTGTAAATAATTTTTTTTTTCATTTTGAAATACAAAATTCTAAATTTTTTGTAAAATAATTTTCTTTTATGAAATTTAAAAAATTAACTTTAAAATAGTTCAAAATATAAAATTGTTTTATAATGTGTATATGATAAAAAATGAAAAGAGACAAAAAGATATCAATTTTTAACAAATAATGAAATTTGGATACACAATAACTAAACCACATTGAAACCGGTATATATTTGGATAACAAAATGGATAATCAGGTCTATATTTTAGCATTTGTTTTGAATTTTTAAAAGTGGAACAATTTGGATACAAATTTGGTTAACAATAACTGATTTTTTTGCACACCCCTAATGACATTGAACTGTTAGTGAGGAATTTGAATTGGTTAGTTGTGTTAGTTAATTGTTATGGAATTTGGTTCATTGTTTAATTGGAGTTTGTTAGTTTGATGGCATTTTGAAAAACAGTTAGGTTAGTTAGTGGATTGGAGCTGTGACAATTTGTATATTAGTAGGGTTAGTTTAGAAAATGTTAGTTAATTCGAACTGTTATATAAGTTAACTAGGTGATTAGTTTAGAAAATGTTAGACAGCTAGGCGATTAGTTAATGGTTTGAACTTGTTAGAGAGTTTGAACTTGTTAGTTAATAATTAGTGATTAGTAGTTTGTTAGGATTTGGTTAGTGTGTGGTTAGTGTACACGTTAATTGGAAAATATGTTAATATGATTAGGTTAGGATATTGTTAGTTATTAGATTGGTTATGTTAAAACAGTTAGAGTGTTGATGTTAGTTTGGTTACAATTGAGTTACAACTGACTGACTGTTATCAATTGCTGGCAAATTAAAATGGAAATGTTGGTTGGATGTTAATTAGCAGTTAGGATATTACTAATTACGTGTTAAATTAGTGGGAAGTTAGGTGATGCTAGGAGTTGATGTTAGTGACATTTAGTATTGGTAACTGTTGTGGATTATTATGAAAGTGTGCTTTTGTGATAGCCATTGTTTGGAAAAAGTTTGGATGTTATGGTTTGTGCATTGCAAATGCATATGTGTGATGCTAAGTATTGAATGCCTAGGTTTGTGCTAGGCTATGAGAGTAGGCTTGTGTATGTGTATGTATTGCTTGATTTTGGTAATGTGCATGATGTTAACTCCTTCATATTGATGCAGGGCTGATGTGAACTTGGTAGGGTAAGGAAGACTTGGCTTGGCATGAGATTTGGCATGGGAGGATGGAATTTTGGCTTAGCATGGCATCAAGGACATGAAGAAATTTTGGATAACTTGAAGCACTTGGAGGCTCGTATGGAGGATCAATGATGATGAGAACCAAAGTAGTAGGTAGTTAGTTTGACTTTGGTCAAATGTTTTATTAAAAGTCAATAGTTAACCAAAAGTCAACTCTAGATCATATGTGATTTTTTGTATGTAATTTGTACTTTGGCTTTTTATAATGTAATATTTGATATTGTAATGTGAATCTTGACCTTGAATTGTAATGTGTGACTTGTTTCATAAGAAAAATACTTTCCCTCTAAATTTTGAATTTGAATGCTTAAGCTTGAATTTGAATGCAAATTGTCATGTCTTGACTCCATAGAACAAATAATCAATCAAATCCATGTAAGACCTCAAAAGAGAATAATCAGCAAAAAGTCACCCTTTCATGATTGACTTTGTTGACCAAAGTCAAACTTGAAAAATGACTTTCAATTCATCTGACCATTATGTAATCCCATATAACCAATATGTCTAGACCAACATTAGGGTTTTCCAAAGACTTAATCCAAGGAAGATGATCAACCCACAAGTTTGTTGTGTGCATAATCAAAAAGTTAAGATGAAGCATAATGAAACCCATAAAAAACCTAGCCCGTGAATCAACCTTATTATCAAAATCCAATAGCTTTGTACCATAAATAACAAAACCATTTGAATCAATGATGTTTCTTGAAAAATGTAAGTGTAAATTAATGATCTAGATGACTAGGGCATGGATATGCAGATGAACCATGGACCATGAGCCAGATGAAATGAAAAGGTAGGGAAAATTTTGAGGTATGACAGCTGCCCTTATTTAATCATCTTAAACCTGAATATATGAATAACGGCAACTATTTGGACATTCAAGGTAGAAGAGGATTAAATACAAAATATCCAAAAATTTGTCCTTTGAGAAAGGAGTGAATTTAATGTCAGGAGAACAAATGTATTGTTGGAAATTTTTGTTGGGGACATAGAATGGAAAATAGGTATGTTTGGGGTATTGGCTTAAATTCTTGTTCAGAGGAATAGATCAGTCGCAAAAAATATGTTTGTTATGTATTATATATGCAGTGCATATGTTTGATTCATATGATGTATTAGATTATGCATGTTATGCAGTGATGTGGGTCATTTTTGTAAGGAAAATGAATGGTATCAACGACGACGAGACTTTTTTTGTGTAGTGATAGACTTTGATTCTCCAACATCCGATAATTGAACCAAAGAATTTGAAATGAAGGAGAGAACCTCTAGTTACCACAATCGTTGGAGATTTTATTCTAATTCTTTTTAGGAGAGAGGGCGGCTTATAACTTAATCGGGCAGTCCTTGAGATATTTTTAGGTATTAAGCGTTCATTGTAGACTATAGATATCCCTTTAGAACTTTTCAAGTAAACGAGGTAATGCAAACATTTTTCTTTTTAGATTTTTATTATTTTTGATGTTTTGCGAAATTATATATCAAAAATAATAAATAATTGCAAACAAAATACATGAAAAGAAAATTGATAATGGAAAAGAAAGTTGATATAAGAAAAAGAATTTTATTGGATGTAAACGAAAGTCTGTACATAAGATGTGAGTACAAAGATGCAAAATCCTAGAAGAGGAAATTAAAAAAAAAAGTTGAAAAATAAAGGTAAATGGCAATGAGATATTTATATGAATTTCCATTAATTAAAACACATGCTATTATCCGCTGTAAGATCTGAATCCCAATACTTTGCTTCGGTTGATGATGATTGGACTGATCTTTTTTCGTTTAAGCTATAGATGTGATGAGGTAGGCTCAAGTGTTGCAATCAAATGTCTTTATCCCTAACTTTTGCCTGAACATTTTTCTCTTTTTTTGTCCACCGGGATACCCTTTTTTGCATAAGTCGTCTTTCCAGGTTTTCGAATTAGCGAGCTTATTGTATATTTTTTCTATTGATCCCTAA
This sequence comes from Lathyrus sativus, assembly GCA_963859935.3. Classification (NCBI taxonomy): domain Eukaryota; kingdom Viridiplantae; phylum Streptophyta; class Magnoliopsida; order Fabales; family Fabaceae; genus Lathyrus; species Lathyrus sativus. The sequence continues at coordinate 556,675,184 of OZ012738.1, read as the reverse complement.
TTGTTTCCTAGACATTTCTTTTTTTTTGTCCACCGGGATACCCATTTTTCCTAGGTTATCCTTTCAGATGTCAACCTAGTGGGATTTTTGTTTATTTCTTTTTTAGGCATAATATTTTTTTACTACGTTGGAATTCACGGGAAGTGAAACTCCCCTCATCCATGATGGTGAGGATCAGGGCTCCTCCCGAGGAGGTCTTCTTGACGATAAATAGTCCTTCATAGTTATGAGTCCACTTGTCTCATGGATCCGAATGTATTGACGAGTATTTCTTGAGCACTAGGTCAACTTCTTGGAATACGTGAGGGCAAACCTTTTTGTTAAAAGTGTTCTTGAGACATCTCTGGTATAGCTGACCATGGCAGAAAGTATCCAAACGTTTTTCATCTATGAGATTCAGTTGATCAAATCTAGATTGGATCCATTATACTTCATCAAGTTTGGCTTCCATGTTAACCCTCAATGAAGGAATTTCAACCTCGATTGGGAGGACAACTTCCATGCCATATACAAGTGAGAACGGAATTGCCCCAATAGAGGTGTGTACCGAAGTTTTGTAGCCATGCAGAGCAAATGGAAGCATCTCATGCCAATCCTTGTAAGTCTTAACCATTTTCTGGATAATCTTTTTGATATTGTTGTTTGTTGCTTCTACAACACCATACATATTGGGTCAGTATGGTGAAGAGTTGTGTTGTTCAATTTTGAAATCTTTGCACAACTCTTTCATCATTTTGTTGTTCAGGTTACTAGAATTGTCTAATAATCTTTCTAGGAACTCCATAGCGATAAATTATTTCCTTTTTGATGAACCTTATAAACACTTGTTAAGTGACATTAGTGTATAAAGCAGCTTTGACTTGTTTTGTGAAGTAATTGATAACGACTAAAATCAAGCGATGACCATTCAAAGCTTTCTACTAGATCATTCCAATCATATTAATCCCCCACATAGAGAAGGGTCATGGCGATGTCAAGACGTTCAATGAAGTTGGTGGCACATGGATCTTGTCAGCATAAACTTGACATTTGTGACACCTTCGGACATAATTGTAATAGACAACCTCTATAGTTGTCCAGTAATAGCCAGCTCAAAGGATATTTTTAGCCATAGAATTACCATTGGCATGGATTACTTCACAACCCTCATGGATTGATTTTATGATCGTGTTTGCTTCATGTCTATCCACGCATCTGAGCAAAAGCGAGTCATACTTCCTTTTGTACAACACATCACCATTAAAGAACAACATGGTTGATAGTTTTCTGAGAGTATTCTTATCTATAATGGACACGTTCTTGGGATAGTCTTGTTTCTCTATATACCTTTTGATGTCGTAGAACCAAGGTTTATCATCAAATTCAACCCTGATTGCTAAACAATATACTGGTTCATTTAGGTGTTCAATATGGATGGAGGGTGCTTCGTAAGCCTACTTAACCTTGGACATGGATGCCAAGGTAGCAAAAGTGCATACTAATTGATTTTCTTCCCTAGGGATATAATGAAAAATGATTTCATCAAAGTAGGGAATCAACTTCAAGACGTGTTTCTTGTATGGAATCAACTTGTGATCACAAGTTTCTCATTCCCCCTTGATTTGACTAAATACCAGAGCTAAATCTTCATATACCTCAAGGATTTTGATTCTCATATCAATGGTTGCTTTTATCCCGGGATGCATACTTCATATTCTGCCATATTGTTGGTGCAATCGAAACATAAACTTCCTGTGAAAGGAATATGAAAGCCTTTTGGAGATGTAATGGTGGCTCAAATCCCATAACCTTGTACATTTGAGGTACCATCAAACACGAGCATCCATTGCAATCCTAGTTCGGGTCCCTCGTTATGGCATGAAATTTCATAGTCTCTAATAAACAAAATGTCTTCATTTGGAAAGTCAAACCTCATTGCCTGATAATTGATCGGAAAAATAGCAAGTGTACTATTTTTACCGATGTAGTAATAAGGGAAAAGTTCCCGAGTATCGATCTCGAGGATTGTGTAGAAACCAACAGTGTTTTTACAGAATCAAAGGAACAAAAATACCTTAGAGTTGTTTTTTTTTAAATTATATAAACTAATAAAATTACTATAGAAAATAAACAGGAAAACAAAGGTTTATAGTAGTAATAAGAACAATACTAGGGAAGTGGATAAATTGCTTTGTGAAGACCGGAAATAAATTATTCTAAGAGACATGCCTCAACCCTTGGTAAATGTCAAATTCCCAAATTAGTTTTCCTTAATTCCTTAACGAAAAACCCTTTGATAGTTTTCCTGCACACTAATTCCTTAGTTGCCCACGAAAATCATCAACCAATAGTTCTAACATAATAAACACGTAACTCGGGGTATCCCCATTCCTAAGCAATATCTACCATAATATTATTTTGCAAAAGCATTAGATTGGTTTTTCAGACCTAAACCTAACCGTCAATCGAATTCTATTTTCCAATATGAATTCGCCTTAAGATCGTTGCAAAATAAAAGATAAAAGGGAAAAACATAGATCTCATAAAAACAATTCAAATACCGGTCAATACAGTGCAATTTAGGACCACCCCCTAGTAATGGGGGATTTAGCCACTCATGTTCTTAATCAAAACAAAAACACATAAAAAAGAAAGGAAGAAAGTCATTACAATAAGGATTGGGGTTCTTGGATCATCAATCGCTTCCGCTTTTGATCGATCATCGTTCTCCGAAAATCTCCTCCAAAGTGTAAAAACTCCCCACTAACCAAAAACTAAAAACTAGATAAAAGATAAGATCCCCTTCAATCCACGATGCGTCCAATATATTAGAATTCAAATTACACTGGGAGATGCCTAAAATGCCCTCCGAGTTAGCATAAAACAAAATAAAAACAATTTACTTTCAGTAGCCCTAACACGGGCCGTGTCATGGGACATGGGCACCCGTGTCAGGCTGCTGGCTGGTGTTCTTTTTCTTCAGGGGCCCTGACACGGGTCGTGTCAGGCTGCTGGCTGCTGGTTGGTGTTCTTTTTCTTCAGGGGCCCTGACACGGGCCGTGTCAGGCTGCTGACATGCCTAAATTTCTATTCAAAACTTCCATTTTCTCGGCAGTCTTTGTACCCGAAACAGCTTCACACGGATATCAGATCACCAATTTCTTGCCAAACTGAAAACACACTACAAACAAACAACTTAAATGCACCAGCGGCATAAAATGATAAAACATCAAAACAAGTCTTGTTCAATGACATAATAAAATAACGATGAAAACATAATCAAAAAGACTCGAAAGCAGACGAAAACAATAAAAACAAACGACACAAACAGTTTGAAATACACGACTAAAACCCACTGATCAAAATCCCCCGGACTTGAAATTTTGCTTTACCTCAAGCAAAAAGCTTGCAAAACCATGTACAGCAAAAATGAACCGTCTCAAGAACTGCGAGTTACAGTGTTGATACTCATACTTGAGTGTCTCGTTCCAAGTCACTCGAAGATTAGTCTCGGTACTACTCCATCAATAGAGATATCACACAAACACTAAACCGCGGCGAAACCACGGACCTCAATCTGCCTTTTGGTAACCTCTCCGACTATCCTTTGGACTTAAGTCTTATTTTTCGATTTTCAACCCTTTTCATTCGGACAATCACTTTAAGGCTTTTATGATTTTTCCTCGTGTGCACAAGATTGATAACTTTTTTCTTTGGCACTTTTATTCTCTTTGTCCACTAAGGGACGGCTTTTCAGGTTCGACCGCCGTTGGGCTGAATAACCGGGTGAGGTTTACCCAACTTAGAAGGATCGCTCTTCTAATTGCCTTTATTCTCACCTTTTGATATATATATATATATATGTAACCAACCTTGCACATACAATTCTTATAGATTAAGCCCAACTATCTAGATAAACTACTAAGGGAGTACTTCTCAGATCAAAGTACTATGGTACAAATCTACATGTCGGACTCGTTCCTTACTCAAGAAACTCAGGGTGTTTGCACTCTACCTACCTCTCAGGATTTTTCCAATTTCCTCCTCAAGGTTCTTTTTACTGAACACTCTATATACTTTCTCATCACTCACTCGCAATACAGCTCAACCACGTTATTATCAGAATTCTTTTTCTCAGCTCAAATTCAGGGCATTTTCACTATAGATCTTCAAACATGATTTCAAACTGACAACCAAAAAGCTATAAAATATTCAAATCAAATGACATAAAAAAAATAACACATAAATAAATTCCCCCCACACTTGAACTCAACAGTGTCCCCACTATTGAAGCACTAGTATAGGAGGGGACTCACAGAGGTTATTGCTGAGGAGGTTGGTCTCGCAGCGTCATATGCCGCATCCACTCGTGCATCTCCCAATCAAGTTCCCTTGGCGGATCTGCTCATTCCCTTGCCGTGTCTGCTCGCTCCAGAGATCACTTACTTCCTTCGCCATCCAATCCCACTCTTTTTTGGTCAAGCTCCAAGAGCCAGACTCCTGGTGGGATGAGTCCCCAGGAATCGGTATAGGGGTTTCTTCAGTATGATCTCCTTCCTCATCATCTGTACCTGCAAATTCATCAAATGGATCTTCGTCGTCCTGCATAAGGTTCTCATATAACCAATTAGTCTCGTTTTCAATGTTAATAAAATCAGGAGCCGGTAAAGCTAGCAGGTGTTTATTACGGCTTATCAAAGAGTAGAAATTCTGACAAACTTCTATCATACCTTGGTTGGTGAGAGTAACTAAGTCAATCTTAGTTTCACCTGGAATCGTACGATCCTCCATCAGAAGAGGCCCGTACCCAAGGTGGTCCACAATTTGGGATATCATCCCTCCCACAGATATTTCTTCTGAAGCTGCGTTCGCAACACGCTTCAAATGATCAACTGCAAAGGCAGCTACATTGATGAGCTCCTTGTTGGCCATTCCATATAACAAGTACAATTCCTTCTGTGTCGCCACCCCAGTACTGTCACCTCTACCAAACAGTGTGTACGCCAGTCCTTTTTTAGCATACCTAAAACAAGGGTTATGAATGCAGGAGGCCTTTGCCGCCTTCACGACATAATCAGATCTACCTGTGATGGATCTCCAAAAATCTCCCGCACTAAAATTACTCGGGGGTGCTCCAGGTCCAAAACTAGGGAGCTTCAGAACTTCTCCCAATTCAGCCATGGTCAGAGTGTGATCAGTATAAAAAAGAAGGAATCTCAAAGTACCAAAATATTATTCCTCAATACATGTCCACCTATGCTTTAGCTGAAATTCCAAAGTGCTCAGAAACTCAAACTTTATGCGCTCATAGGTCGGCGCTTCAAACTGCATATACTCAAGCATTCCAAGAATATGAAACATTTTGTGTACTTCAATTCTTAGCCCTAAATTATCAAGAGTATTATTACAGATGTACCTGGTAGGTATTAGCTTACGTTTGACCAATGACGAATACTTCTTTTGATGGATTGTCTCCTCAAACAAGATATTCTGAGCATTTGCCATGCGGTGCACCCTTTTTCGAGGGAGAGAAGTTTCGGCCACTACTTTTCCGATATCTCTTCGAGGAGGCATAATGTCTGCACAACACACTAAAAATTGGAAATCACAGTTAGAGAAATGTGTCACCGTAGAAGTGACCACGGTGAGGAATAGAGTGTTTTTCGTGAAGAAAGGAGATGGTTTTAAGGAGTGGATGTTAGAGAAAGTGGAGGTTTGTAGAGGAGAAGTTATGGGGTTTTAGGGTTTGTTTATAAGGAAGAGGGTAGAAGATGAAGAAGATGAATGGATAGAGGTTAATGATAGGTTATAATCTATGAATGAGATAGTAAGTGTGATGGGGCCTACCAATTAAGAGGGAGTTACAAAAATTCGGAAAAAAATTTGACTGATACGCCGCCTGACACGGGTCATGTCATGGGACACGGGTACCCGTGTTGCACCTACTGAAGCCACCAATTGTGAATGCAACTGATAGCTGTGACATGGGTCGTGTCATGGGACACGGGTACCCTTGTCACACCACTGAACTTCACATTTCTCTGCAGCTTTTCCATCTCCTGACACGGACCGTGTCATGCAACACGGCCACCCGTGTCAGGGGCCTGATATGTCTGAAATTCTCTGACCGAATGGTCATTTGACTCCGCTTTTCTCTGGACTTTTGCTTCCTCACATCGACTCTGGAATTAACATGACTAAGACATCTGCAAAATAAATAAAACTACACTTAGCAAAGAAAAACATGGGTTGCCTCCCACGTAGCACTACGTTTAACGTCGCATGGCTCGATGGTCATCCATCCTACATGGTAAGACAAATGACATCCACTTGGCCGGTTGAGTCTCCTTGGTAGTAAGGCTTCAGCCTCTGCCCATTTACTTTAAAGGTATCTTCATTGGCTTGATTTTTCAACTCAATAGCTCCATGTGGAAAAACCTTGTGAACCACAAATGGTCCCAGTCATTTGGACTGTAACTTTCCTGGGAATAGCTTCATCCGAGAATTGTATAGGAGGAAAAGTTGTCCTTCCCAAAACTCTTTTCTCAGTATCCTCTTATCATGCCATTTGTTTGTTCCTTGTAAAGTTTAGCATTTTCATAGGCGTGATTCTGAAACTCTTCCAACTCGTGTAGTTGAAGAATTCTAGAACTTCCGGCTAGCGATAAATCTGTGTTCAAGAAATTGGTTGCCCAAAATGCCTTGTGTTCTAGCTCTAAAGGTAAATGGCATGCTTTTCCATAGAAAAATTGGTATGGTGACATTCCAATGGGCGTTTTGAAAGTTGTTCGGTAGGCCCATAATGCATCATCCAACTTTGTTGACCAATCTTTCCGTGAAGAACATACAATTTTCTCTAAAATCTGCTTGAGTTGTCGATTTGATACCTCTACCTGACCACTTGTTTGAGGATGATACAGAGTGGCTACCCGATGCTTCACATTGTACTTCTGCAGGAGTCTTTCCATAAGGTGATTTAGGAAGTGAGTTCCTTCATCACTTATCAACGCTCTCGGAACTCCAAACCTTGCAAAAAATGTTTTCTCTCAAAACCTTTACCACAACCTTTGCATCATTAGTAGGAAAAGCCACAGCTTCAACCCATTTTGAGACATAGTCCACTGCAACCAAAATGTAGTTCTTTCTAGAGGATGGTGGAAACAGCCTCATAAAGTCTACGCCCCAAACATCAAACAATTCAACCTCCAGCATAAAATTTTGGGGCATTTGATTCCTTTTTGGAATATTCCCAATTCTCTGGCATTTGTCGCATTCTTTCACTAACTCTTGAGCATCTTTAAACACAGAGGGCCAGTACAAACCCGATTGGAGGACTTTGGCTGCGGTTCTATCCCCATTGAAATGTCCTCCGTACTCTGAATCATGACGTGCTTTCAGGGTATCTCTCTGTTCTTCCTCTGGTATACATCTTCTGACTAATCCATCCACTCGTCTTTTGTAGAGAAACGGATCATCCCATAAGTAAAACCTGCAATCATGAACAAACTTTGTTCTTCTATTAGAATCAAAATCGCCAGGTATGATACCACCGACCAAGTAATTTGCATAATCTGCAAACCACGGAACACTAGTAATATCTAGGATGTGCTCATCAGCAAACTCATCCTTCATAGGACGATTGTCCTCATTCTCTTCAACCGGTGATATTCGCGAGAGTTGATCAGCTACGGTATTTTCACACCCTCTCTTATCACGAATCTCCACATCGAATTCCTGGAGAAGTAAGATCCATCTCAGGAGCCTGGGCTTTGATTCCTGCTTAGCAAAAATATGTTTTAAAGCAGCATGGTCAGTATAAACAATCACTTTCGAACCTAATAAATATTTCCTGAATTTATCAAAGGCATACACCACAGCTAACAACTCCTTCTCGGTAGTTGAGTAATTCATCTATGCAGGGTTCAAAACATGACTAGCATAGTAAATAAAATGCAACAGCTTATCTCTCTGTTGTCCTAACACAGCCCCAACGGTGATGTCGCTAGCATCACACATGATCTCAAAAGGTAGAGACCAATCGGGGGCAATCACAATTGGTGCTGACACTAATTTATTTTTTAGCTTTTCAAACACATCAGCACATTCCTCATCAAACACAAAAGCTTTATCCTTTACTGACAAGGAAGTCAATGGTTTAGCTATCTTGGAAAAATCTCTTATGAACCTACGGTAGAAACCCACATGGCCTAAGAAACTTAGAATACCTTTCTCATTCACAGGTGGTGGTAGCTTAGATATCACCTCCACTTTGGCTTGATCGACTTCGATCCCTTTGTGTGAGATCTTGTGACCAAGGACAATGCCCTCTCGTACCATAAAATGGCACTTTTCCCAGTTTATGATCAAGTTACTTTCCTGACATCACTGCAAAACAAGTGTAAGGTTAGTTAAACAGTTATCGAACAAAGAACCAAAAACAGAGAAGTCATCCATGAAGACTTCCATATGCTTCTCGAGCATATCAGCAAAAATGGAAGTCATGCATCTTTGAAACGTCGTTGGGGTATTACACAACCCGAATGGCATCCTTCTGTAAGCAAAGACACTGTACGGGCATGTAAATGCCGTCTTCTCTTGATCCTCCGGTGCAACCACAATTTGGTTGTACCTGGAGTACCCATCCAGAAAACAATAGTAGTCATGCCCATCCAATCTCTCTAACATCTGGTCAATGAATGGAAACAGAAAATGATCTTTTCTTGTGGCTAAATTTAGCCTCCTGTAGTCAATGCACACCCTCCAACCAGTGACCGTTCTAGTAGGAATCAACTCATTCTTTTCATTGGTTACCACAGTTGTACTCCTTTCTTGGGCACCACATGAACAGGACTCAACCATGAACTGTCTGATATAGGATATATAAGTCCTGCATCCAACAACTTCACGACTTCCTTTCTCACTACCTCCTTCATAACGAGGTTCAGTCTCCTTTGGGGCTACACAACCGGTTTGTGATCTTTTTCCATAAGAATTTTGTGCATGCAAACTGTAGAACTTATACCCTTGAGGTCTTCAATTTTCCACCCAATAGCACCTTTAAAATTTTTCAGAACTCCAATCAACTTTTCCTCTTGGACACTTTTCAAACTAGAGCTAATGATAGCAGGACATTTTTCTTCAGTGTCGAGGAAAACATATTTGAGATTCTCAGGAAGTTGTTTCAACTCTGCACTTTTTAGATTTCTTCATTACCTTCCAACACTATAGGTTGCCTTAGATCTTCCCACCGTTGTGGTCGGGATCCCTTTTGAACATGTTTAGTCTCCAACATTTCTACCACTTCCATATCACTACCATCAACTTCTTTATCTTCCTTAAAAATCGACATGTCCAACACTCTCTCAAGAGGCAATTGGGACACACTCTCCAAATGTTCACTTTCTACCACTTGTTCTAGCACTTGTATGTTGCTACTTGTGCCAAAATCCTCTCTATGCTTCATGGTATTCCTAACATCAATTTTTAACTCCTCGTCATAAACCTTCAAGGTAAGGGTACCACCCTCCATGTCTATCATGACTCTCCCAGTTTCCAAGAATGGTCAGCCCAAAATTAAAGGAATTTCTTCATCTTTCGGCATTTCAAGGATCATAAAATCAACCGGAAACACAAACTTATCCACTTTCACAAGAACATCTTGGACTACTCCATAAGGTCGTTTAACCAAATGATCCGCAAATTGAAGAGTCATCCGAGTATCTTGAACTGCACCAATACCCAACTTTTTGTAGATGGACAAAGGCACGAGACTGATACTTTCCCCCAAATCGATTAAAGCTCTCTTGAATGACCTATCACCAATAGTGCATGGAATAGTAACAACTTTGTTGTCTTTCTTCTTCACTGGATTCTTCAAACCCTGCAAAATGGCACTAGAAGTTTCGGTTAGAATAACAGGTTCAGACTCAACGGTTCGCTTCTTGGCGATGATATCCTTCATGAATTTAGCATAGGTGGGAATTTTCTCAAGTGCCTCCAATAACGGAATGTTCAGCTCTAGCTTTTTGAACAACTCAAGGAACTTCTCGAAATTCTTCTCTTGTTGTCCTTTCTTTTTATTCCTTGAGGGATAAGGAAGCTGGATCACTGGTTTCGATTCTACTATTTTTTTCTTTAGTTACTGGTGCTAGTATTACCACTTCTTATTCAACTACATCATTCTATTTTATTTCCAGTTCCACTTCAATCATATGATCATTCAGCTCAGATTATTTTTCCTCAGCTTCCTTAGATTTACACTCCTTGTTATTACAGCCTTAACTTGGTGGTGATCTTTTGGATTTGTCACTGTAGCACTTGGAAGTGTACCCGACACTTGAGAACTCACAAGTTGTTGAGCAATCTGACTCATCTGAACTTCAAGATTTTTAATTGATGCACCAGTATTCCTTAAGTTGCTCCTTGTCTCTTCTTGAAATTGTGAACTTTGGCCAGCCATCTTTTCAATGGCGACCTCCCAATCAGCTTTTCTAGGGGTTTGTTATGGAGGTTGTTGATATTGAGGTTGGTATGGTGGCTGCTGATATTGTTGTTATTAAGGTTGGTACGACTGTTGGCCTTGAACCGGTTTCTGCACATTTCCTTGCGAATCTTTCCATGAGAAATTGGGGTGATTTTTCCAACCTGGATTATATGTGTTGGCATAAAGATTGTTCTGCCTCAACATATTAATTTGTTCAACCTGCTCTTGAGTTGCCACACAATGCACAGTAAAGTGCGGTCCACCACATATTTCACAAGGTGACGCTTGAACTGGTTCAACTTGTGCCACTGTCTGAGTTCTAATATTCATCTTCTTTAACCTTCTCTCTACCTCGGCGGCAATTTGATCCTCCATTTTAACAACCTGATCCACCAACTTCAAATCAATCTTACGCTCCGGTTGGTTCACAGTGCGATCATACAACTCAAGATGCTCATTGGCGGCAATTTCTTCTATGATCCTCTTGATACCAGTGGCTGTTGAGAAATTAGTTGAGCCACCGGTAACAGTGTCTATAAGCTGTTTTGTCTTGAGTCGTAATCCATTCACAAAGTTCTGCATCTGTTTAGTGGCATTCATGTTATGAGTAGGACATGCCGTCAGACACCTCTTATATGCATCTCCTAGAGATTCCCCTTCTTTTTGTTTGAAGTTGACAATGTCGTGTCTTTTTCGAATAAACACTGAAGCAGGGAAATACTCGTTAAGGAATGCAGTTTTCATCTCTTTCCATGTTTTGATACTCCCAGCTGGAAGTGAGTAGAACCATTCTTCCGCATCATCAGTCAGTGTGAAGGGAAACATCACAAGTCTCTTGGCCTCTTTGGAATGACCTTCTATCTTCAAAGATGTGGTAGTCGTTAGGAATCTCTGTAGATGCTTGTTTGCATCTTCGTTGATTCTTCCAGAGAAAGGCTTGCTCTCCAACTGGCGAATGGTGGAAGGATGTAGCTGAAAGTGCGCCACATTCATCGGTTGATTTACGATGGTCATCCGGTTTGGTTGAGCATTGGCCCCTCCATAGTCTCCCAAAAGTCTTTCAGGTTGAGGTTGATTTCCAGCCATTTGAATAGTTTCTAGTGTTGTCTCCCTCTCTGCTTCTGAATCACTATGCTCACAATGCACAGATACCTCTTCTTCTCTTTCTCGTAATAGAACATAGGGGCTTGAACTTGACCCTGCCAGTCTTTCAACTCTAGATTTTCTCAGTCTTTCGTGCAATGCTCGCTCTGGTTCTGTATCAAGAGAATATTTAGCAGAGGCTTGACCTCGTATACACAGTTAGACAGAAGTTAGATATTTTAAGTAAAAAGATAATAAAGCGAAAAATTAAAAAATTTAGTCGCAGAGCAATAAAATTTCTTTTGATTCCTAAAAACAAAGTTAATTTGGCAATCTCCGACAATGGCGCCAAAAACTTGACAGAAAAATAGCAAGTGTAATATTTTTACCGATGTAGTAATGAGGGAAAAGTTCCCGAGTATCGATCTCGAGGACTGCGTAGGAACCAACAGTGTTTTTACAGATTCAAAGGAACAAAAATACCTTGGGGTTATTTTTCTAAAAAATTATATAAACTAATAAAATTACTATAGAAAATAAACAGGAAAACAAAGGTTTATAGTAGTAATAAGAACAATGCTAGGGAAGTGGATAAATTGCTTTCTGAAGACCGGAAATATATTATTCTAAGAGACATGCCTCAAGCCTTGGTAAATTTCAAATTCCCAAATTAGTTTTCCTTAATTCCTTAACGAAAAACCCTTTGATAATTTTCCTGCACACTAATTCCTTAGTTGCCCACGAAAATCATCAAGCAATAGTTCTGACATAATAAACATGTAACTACGGGGTATCCCCATTCCTAGGTAATATCTACCGTAATATTATTTTTCAAAAGCATTAGATTGGTTTTTCAGACCTAAACCTAACCGTCAATTGAATTCTATTTTCCAATACGAATCCGCCTTAAGATCGTTGCAAAATCAAAGATAAAAGGGAAAAACATAGATCTCATAAAATAAATCAAATACCGGTCAATACATCGCAATTTAGGACCACCCCCTAGCAATGGGGGATTTAGCCATTCATGTTCTTAATCAAAACAAGAACACATAAAAATGAAAGGAAGAAAGTCATTACAATAAGGATTATGGTTCTTGGATCATCAATCGCTTCCGCTTTTGATCGATCCTCATTCTCTGGAAATCTCCTCCAAAGTGTAAAAACTCCCCACTAACCAAAAACTAAAAACTAGATAAAATATAAGATCCCCTTCAATCCACGATGCGTCCAATATATCAAAATTCAAATTACACTGTGAGATACCTAAAATTCCCTCAGAGTAAGCATAAAACAACATAAAAACAATTTACTTTCAGTAGCCCTGACACGGGCACCCGTGTCAGGCTACTGGCTCGTGGGCAACGATCTTCATCTTCAGGGGGCCTGACATGGGCCGTGTCATGGGACACGGGCACCCGTATCAGGCTGCTTGTTGGTGTTCTTTTTCTTCAGGGGCCCTGACACGGGCCGTGTCATCGGACACGGGCACCCGTGTTAGGCTGCTGACATGCCTAAATTTCTCTTCAAAACTTCCATTTTCTCAGCAGTCTTTGTACCCGGAACAGCTTTGCACGGATATCAGATCACCAATTTCTTGCCAGATTGAAAACACACTACAAACGAACAAATTAAACGCACCAGCGACATAAAATGATAAAACATCAAAACAATTCTTATTCAATGACATAATAAAATAACGATGAAAACATAATCAAAAAGACTCGAAAGCAGACAAAAACAATAAAAACAAACGACACAAACAGTTTGAAATACACGACTGAAACCCACTGATCAATAACCCTCCACAGGTTAATGAGCGAGATAATCTAACAGCACACTCCATTTAATTGCTCTTTGGGTGACATATTGGATATCATATTCAGTCAGTAGCATTTTCTACCAAGCTATTCTTCTAGTGACAACAAGCTTTTCAAATATGTACTTGATTGGATCTATTTGGATATCAATAAAGTAGTGTGACATACCATATATTATCTTAGGCGTTGAGCAGCCCAAGCTAGAGCATAACAAGTCTTCGATAAAGTAAGTATTTGGTCTCACAATCAATGAACTTCTTGGTCAAATAATATATGGCATGTTCTTGTATTCCCGAGTCGTCATGTTGATCAAGTACACAACCCATTGATCAACCCAATACAGTGAGATACATGATTAGCGGCCTACCAGGAACTTGTGGTATTAAGACCGATGGTTCTTGCAAGTATTTCTTTATTTTGTCGAATACCCTTTGGTAATCTTCATTCCACATGATAGTTTGATTGTTTCTTAATAATTTGAATATCAGTTCGCAATTAGCCGTCAGATGGTAGATGAACATTGACATGTAGTTTAGTCTACCCGGGAAGCCTCAAACTTCCTTTTCTATTTTAGGAGGTGGCATGTCTTGAATAGCTCAAACCTTGTTGGGATCAACTTTGACGCCTCTTTGACTGACAATGAAACCCATAAGTTTACCTTATCTGACCCCAAAGGTGCACTTTGTAGGATTTAACTATTGTTTGTACGTCCGGAGTTAGGCAAAGATTTACCTCAGATGGCCAAGGTGTTCATCTTTAATTTTGGATTTGACAATCATGTCATCCACATAAACCTCTACCTATTTATGCATCATATCGTGGAAGAGGGTTAACATGGGTCTTTGATAGGTTGCCCCTGCATTTTTCAAACCAAATGGCGTGACTTTATAGCAAAAAGTTTCCCACTGAGTGATAAAAGTAGTCTTTTCTATATCATATGGAGACATTTTTATTTGATTGTACCCGAAGAACCTATCCATGAATAAGAAGATTGAGAACTGAGTAGTGTTATTGACCAAGACGTCAATAAGGACAAAGGGAAGTCATCCTTTGGGCTTGCTTTATTAGGGTCTTTATAGTCTACATACATTCTGACTTTACCATCCTTCTTCAGGACTGGTACGATATTTGCATCCTACTGAGAATATTCAGATATGGATAAGAATCCAACATCAAATTGTTTCTTAATCTCTTCTTTGATTTTGCATGCCATGTTTGGTCTAGTCCTTCTGAGCTTTTGCTTGACAGACGGACATTCAGGCTTGAATGGCAAGTGATGCTCAATGATATTGGTGTCTAAACCAGGCATATCTTGATACGATCAGGCGAATACGTTTACGTACTCCTGCATTAACTTAACAAACTCTGTATGCACGTGCTTTTCCAAAGACACCCCAAATTTCACCTCTTTTCTGACTTCTTCGGTCCCTAAATTAATAACCTATACCAACTCTTGATGCAACTGAATCTCTTTTTGCACTTGCTCAAGGAGCCTAGCTAGTTCAGCTGGTAATTCACAATCTTATTCACCCTCGTCTTCGGCATGGTTAATTGGAAGCCCAGAGTTACAAGGGATATTATCCATGTTGTTATCAATGGATTTATTTTTTCTGCATGTTTAATGAGATTTATTTTAGGATTATGTTGTGAAAAAGTAAAAGAAAAAGAAGCTTTTTCCATTTATTTTTGTGAAAAATAAAAGAAATGAAAGGAACACGATTTTGAATTCAAAATATTTTTGATTTATTGATTATATAATGCTTTGAAAACATGTGGAGGCCCTTGCAAAGCTATCCACTTGTCTCAGGTGAGGATAATGGATTGAGAAAATACAAAATCCATTAATTTGTAATAGAAAAAGATTGTAGGGATCATGGAGGTTGTCCAGTTTGTTGCACCCCAAATTTTGACCCCTTTAGATCCTCATTATCATTTTAGGAGCATACTCATGTGATCATCTAACCTTAACCCAGTTCAAGTTTGCTTTTGTCAAGTTACAGATGAATAAGGGTTTTGTACAGTCAAAATCAAAGCTTCAAAGAAATGATCAATCAATGTTTTGGGGTTGGTTCAATCATGGAACAAGATCAAAGATATTATATGAGGTAAAAAGAGAATCCAATTTGAAGTTGTCACTCCAGTATCAAGAACAGTGCATTCAGGGAGCCCCGATTAGGGTTTTTGACCAGTAAAAGTCAACTGTAGTTTGAATTTGGTGTTGGAAGATGTTTTGATGGTGGGATTATGGTCCATGAAGTTAATATAGCTTAATAAAGGTCATTCAAGAAAGGTCAAAGTTTCAGAAGGTCCAGAGTGTCAATAGGCGACTCGGTAGTCACCGATCGATCGTACGGTTGACCGGAAAGTCAACTCTTCAAATTTTAGGAACTGGACTTCAAGGTGTGAAACAAAAATGTTCCTTATGTCATATTGCACTTGTCTATCAATTTTCATGACCATTGGATTAAGGATGAGGAAGTAATCGAAAAATCGGGAAATTAGGGTTTTGAAAGGGGCTAAACCCTAACTCCTTAACCACACATCCAAATGAGTTGATTCAAAGCTCATTGGAAAGCTCTTGACAAGCCCTAAAAAAGTCCCACAGTGGTCCACAATCAGAAAATGCATATTTTTGGAGTTAGAAGCAAATTCATTACAAGAGGGGAAAATAACTTAGAAAAATTCTAAGTTATTTCACTTTAAAAGCTTATTTTCAGCCAACTTTGGAGGGATTTTTGACATAGTTCCAATTGGAGTTAGAATTTCTAGAAAACATGAATGTTTTAGAGCTACATGAGGGATTTTCAAAAAGTATTAGAAGTCCTCAAAAGGATTTGTGAGCTGAAAGTTATGGGTGTGGCAAGTTGGTGTTTTCACACTTTAGTCCCACATTGTCAAATTTTCAAGAATCCATTCTTTCATCAATCTGACCAAACTCAGCCCTTGGATGTTGTTGTTTCTGATATGTAGAGATTTTGAAGCATATAAATGTAAAGAAAAATGCAGAGGAAATGGAATTAGCCAAGTTTGCAAGTGGGCTTGCAAGTGGCTTTGCAACTTGCACTTGAAATCATAAAACAAGCATGAGGTGGAAAGTAAAATTTCAACCAGCCATCAACCTATGCCTTCTATCTTGCATTTAGCCACTCCAAACTAATCATTTTTCTTTACTATTGAGCTTACCTATCAGCCAAGGAAACCTCTTTGTGGAGGTTTGATCCAAAAAGCAAACCTTTCCCTCCTAGGAGGGAAATCTCCAAATCTGCCCACTCTCTTCATTTGCCTATAAATAGAGGTCCTCACCACTTCATAAAAAACACAATAGCTCTTCTAAAAACCAGAGAAAGCTCAAACATCCACCCTTGCACACTTTGCTTCAAAATCACAAAATCACATTTTCACAAAAACACTCCAAAATCTGTCTTGCTACAACAGCTGCCAAAATCATTTCT
This sequence comes from Lathyrus sativus, assembly GCA_963859935.3. NCBI lineage: Eukaryota > Viridiplantae > Streptophyta > Magnoliopsida > Fabales > Fabaceae > Lathyrus > Lathyrus sativus. The sequence goes on along the minus strand of OZ012738.1, from coordinate 556,658,367 downwards.
CCACACTCAAACTCCCCAACAATCATCCACACAATCTCTAAATATGATATAGAAGGTGTCCAAGACCTTAGACCATTCAAAAACCTCACCATTCAAAAAGTCAACTTCCACACCAAACTACTTTTACCATAATTCACAAAATCTGCCAAAACTTGTTCTAGGCATTTGCTTGATGTTCTAATCATTCAAACACCTCACATATATCATTTCTCAACTGTCCAAAGCATTGAGGATCATTGGTGGAGTTTATTTCTCCAATTGTCTTGAAGATTGCTTTCTTGCTTCAAGAAGAAGAAATCTCCAAGGCTAGGTGCATTTGAAGTTTTCTCTGGGTTTCTTATTGATCTAACCTACTCAACACAGTCTACTAGAGGTATGTAGACACTCCATCCTTGCTTTGCACCATAATTTCATGTTTTTTCATTTTGAGTTCATTATGTTGCAAATGTGGCATGTGTATGTCTTGTGCATAAATTTTGTCATGACAAAGATGTGACTGTTTTGTTGAGTTGATTCATCTCTACAAACATGATTATAGTAGGTGTGTATGTTTGGTTGGAGCTGTTTGCATCTGGTTTGTCTTTTTTGTAAGTGCTCTTGATTGGCTGCATTTTGTGGCATAACTATGAATGTCATATTAGATGTTTGAACATTCATTGAGTGGATTGTGCAGGACAAGTTTAAGTGAGCTAACTACAAAATACGATGGATGTCACACTGGATGTCAGAGACATTGGTCGTGTGACATCAGTGCTCAAGTTTGTTATTCTGCTAGCTATTATTCCGGAAATAAACCAGAAACTCAAGCTAGATTACAGGAGTTATTTTAGTCACCCTAGTGAATAAAATATGGACCTATTCAAAGAGGCAAACGTGCAGATTTCTGAAGGAGGGTTTTATTATGGATAAAACCTAATTTATGCACCAAGGCCCAAAGGACTACAACTGCTATAAATACCAGAAGAATCAACTTAGAAAAGTAACTCTTAACAGAAGATCAGAGAGTGCAAAAAGCAGAGAGTCCAAGCAAGTGAAGTAGGCTAGTCTTCACTTGTGTAGAAAGTCAGTTTAGGAATACTTGTAATCCAAGTAATCGTCTGGTTGATGATTGCTTTGGTTAGGTAGATTCTAGGCAGTGTCTCACTCAAAGCTATGAAGCAAGAGTGTGTGAGTATCTTGATTGAAGCTTTGAGGCTAGATCAAGAAGTGTATGAGGTGTCTCTTCATACCAAATTGTGTAAACTGTTTGATATCACTGTTGTGTGATTGTAGGGGAGTGAGTGGGTATACTCTGGTACTAGAGAGTCTCTAGGCTGAAGTGTCATTGGGTAGTGATTAAGTGAGGAGTGTAAACTGGAGGTTTAACTCTGAATTGATACTGCTAATAGTGAATTTCCTCCCTGGCTTGGTAGCCCCCAGATGTAAGTGTTGTTGACACTGAACTGGGTAATCAATTGATGTGTGTTATTTACTGCCTTAATAACTGTCAAATATTCACTGCTGTAGTCAATGTCACAGTGGATGTTATAACCTTACTTGTAACATCCATCGCGTGGTAAGCCAGAATTTTCAATTGGCATCATAGCAGGCACCCTGCTTGTTTTTAACTGGGTGAGATCTAGGGAAAACAATTCTGGTAACATGGATGAAGACATAGGATTCACAAATAGACCTCCAATCCTGGATGGATCTAACTATGACTATTGGAAACCTAGGATGATTGCATTCCTTAGGTCCTTAGACAGCAAAGCTTGGAGAGCTGCAAACTATGGCTGGACACATCTTGTAAAGACTGACAAGGATGGAACTTCTGTGCAAATCCCTGAAGATGAATGGACCAAAGAACAAGAAGCATTGGCCCGTGGAAATTCTAAGGCCCTGAATGCATTATTCAATGGCATAGACAAAAACATTTTCAGGTTGGTACACCACTGTGAACTAGCAAAAGATGTGTGGGATACTCTCAGAACAACACATGAGGGAACTTCTAAAGTCAAAATGTCTAGACTTCAAATGCTGACCACCAAATTTGAAAGCCTAAGAATGAAGGAAGATGAGACCATTCATGAGTTCTACATGAATGTACTGGAACTTGCAAACAGCTCAGGGGCCATGGGAGAAAAAATGACTGATGAGAAACTAGTAAGAAAAATTCTCAAGTATCTACCTAAGAGATTTGCGATGAAGGTGACAGCCATTGAAGAAGCCCAATACATATGTCACATAAAGGTGGATGAACTCATTGGCTCTATTCAAACCTTTGAGATGGGGTTGAATGACCAAGCAGTGGAGAAGAAAAACAAAAGTATTGCCCTTGTTTCAAGCACTGCAGAAGAAGGAGAAGATGATGAAGAGGAAGATCTATCAGAGGCAATAGCCATGCTTGGAAAACAGTTCAACAAGTTGGTCAAGAGGATAGATTCCAAATCCAAACCTTTCTCAAAGAGTCTACCCACTGACAGAGAAAAATCTGAAGAAAAAATCAATAAAGTTTAATGTCATGAATGTGAGGGGTATGGCCATGTTAGAAGAGAATGTCCTACATATCTCAAGAAAAAGGGAAAGATTCTGACTGTCACTTGGTCAGATGGAGACTCAGAAAGTGAGTCAGATGGTGAAGCTGCCAAGCATGTCACTACTCTTAACAGTGTATGCATCTCTGATGGTGATTCAAGTGAAGAAGACATGACACCTGAGGAGCTTGCAGCCTCATATCAGAAGCTTCATACCAAAAGTACTGGACTTTATCATCAAAGAATTAGAAGATGAAAGGAAAGAGCATCTGGCCATTATAAGTTCACTTCAAGAAGAGATAAATGGGTTGAAAAGTGAAAAGAAGCAAATGACCAAATCCATAAGAATGCTCAACTCTGGAACAGATACACTAGAGGAGATTCTTCAGAGTGGTCAGACTTCTGAAAATAGGTCTGGACTAGGATTCATTGAGAAACCAAATCCTGTCTTGAAACTCAAGAAGCTGCAGCCTGAGATTCAACTGTTAAGAACGATGTCACAGCAAAAGTCTCAACATCCTCCACACAAAAATTAGAACCAAGTCAAGAGACAGTTTCAAGGACATAGATGTTATCACTGTGGAAAACTTGGGCATATTAAAGTTGTATGCTTTTGGCTGCATGGATTCCCCAGCCAAAGATCAACCAAACAAGGTAAACAAGTCAAAAGGCAACAGTATGGAAGAGCAACAGCATACCAAGAAACAAAACTCTGCAAAAACCATGAATAATGGTCACTACAGGAAGAAGCAATGGGCAGTCAAGACTATGGCACTAGCAGCTCACACTTCCTCAAGAATACCAATCAAAGAAGACTGGTACTTTGACAGTGGCTGCTCTAGGCACATGACAGGTATGATGAAGCTCTTGGTGAACATCAAACCCTATGCTTCAAGTCATGCAACATTTGGTGATGGAGCTAAAGGTGAAATCCTAGGAGTTAGACAACTAGTCAGCTCTAAAGGTCCTCCATTGAAAGATGTCTTGCTAGTTAAAGGACTGATTGTCAACTTAATAAGCATAAGTCAGTCGTGTGATCAAGGATTAAATGTTCACTTCTTTAAAAATAAGTGTGTGGTGATCAACCAAGAAGGTGAAGAAAAAATGAGGGGATCCAGATCCAAGAATGACTCTTATCTATGGGAGCCCATAAGCAATATAAATGACTTGAGGAATGAGGGAAAGAACCAACTGTGGCTAGAACAACAGTCTCTAAAATTAGATAGAAACATGTTCAACTCATCAGCAAAAGGGACCTCAAAACATGCTTCAGAAAGAAGGTCAGGAGGAAAGAGAAATCTTGAGAGGATGTCATACAAGGAAGGGTCCCTAAGTGTTAGTCATCAGGTAAAGCTAGATAGGCTATATTGGAACCTGATGGATTCTATGAAGGAGAAAAAGACCAATGTTACATAGAATGTCATGACCCTGTCATATGACATCCAAGGGAAATTATTTAAAAGATTAAGGTCTGAAGACTTGTAGCAATTAAATAGGATTGGGAATTACGTTTTGAAATTAATTCATTTAATACGAAGTCAAAATTGTCAGTTCCCTCCTAGTGAGTTATCATATACCTCTCCCACGAATACAAGGCACTCTTTTCACTCTTGTTGTATTCTCAAACCTTCCAACTTCCACTCAGCCTCAAACAAAGGGTGTTCCTCAAAAGCAAAGTTTTCAACAATGGCGCAACCATCCTCCAGAATGAAAACAAGCAATGCTGAAGAAAACCCTAATGATCCTCTAGAGATTCCGCCCCTACGAATGATGACTCTTGAAGGAGTGCTGATAAAGAAACCTAGAAACCTACATGCAAGTCGTTCAAAGACTCTTGGCTCAGGACAAGCTCCACCTCCTGATGTTCCTCTCGACCTAACTACAGAGGAAGCCAGACAAAATCACCTAAAAATTGCAGGGATGGTGGCTGAGGCTCTCAACATTCCCATCTCATCCTCCAAAGGAACAAAGATTGGTCAAGATGTGCAAGACAATGTCAAACCCAATGATGTAACATTGAAGGACCCTGCTTCAGAAGAAAAGAGCAAAGGCCAAGAATCCAAGAAAAAGGATGATGACATGCAAGGTCCTACAGAGACTGACATAGTAAATCTTGATGACTACTCAGACAATGATCTGATATCTAAATGCAACCCTAGCCTAGCCAAAAGGCTCATGACTAGGCAGGGGAAGAAGAAGACTGCAGGTCAAAGTCCCCCCATGAAGAAGACTGGTGAACAAGACACTCATGTTAAGAAGGCTGGATCACAAAAGTCTAAGTTCGGACCGCCCAAGGCATGGTGCAAGGTAACCACAAAGAAAAGAAAGGCTGATACTAGCTCAGAATCTGCGTCTTAATCGGATGTTGCTGGAAATGTCTCTGACATCCAACCCAAGAAGAAACCTCTGAACAGCAAACTAGCTGCTAATGTACCTGATGTGCCCATTGACAACATATCATTCCATTATCCTTCATTGTCATTAGATGGAAGTATGTGTTCCATAGAAGACTAGCATTGGAGAGGGATCTAGCTCAGAGTGCCCTTGATATCAAAGAAGTCATGGAACTCATTCGTGAAGCTGGGCTGATCAAAACTGTTGGGGAATTCTCTTCCTGCTATAAACTACTTATTAAGGAGTTCATAGTTAATTTGGGAGTTGATTGTGCTGATAGGAAAGCCAAGGAATTTGGCAAAGTATATGTCAGAGGAAAGTGTGTCATGTTCTCCCCAACCACCATAAACAACTACTTGGGAAGAACAGAAAATGCACATCCTGATTTAACTGTGTCTGACAACAAGGTTTGTCAAGTTATAACAGCTAATCAAGTCAAAAAATGGCCTTTAAAAGGAAAGCTGCCAGCCAGCAAATTGAGTGTTAAATATGCCATGCTACATAAGATAGGAGCAGCCAACTGGGTGCCTACAAATCATAAGACCACAGTGGCAACTGCTCTAGGGAAATTCATATATGTGGTGGGCACTAAGACAAAATTTGACTATGGAACCTATGTATTTGATCAAACCATGAAGCATTCTGGCAGCTATAGCATCAAAGGCCCCATAGCATTTCCATCTCTCATTTGTGGAATTATCCTAACCCAGTATCCAAGTATACTCAAAGAAAGTGATGTTGCTGCCAAAAGGAAAAACCCCATGACCTTCAATTACAAGTTGTTCCAAGGAAGTCATGTCCCTGACATTACTGTGACTTCAGCAGAGACTTCCAAAGGCAAGCCTAATTCAAAGAAAGCTGAAGTGATTCACACTCTCAAAGAGACCTGCAAGGAGCTTGATACAAGAAAGATGTGTCTTGAAGCACTAATTAGGAGACTTGAACAAGATGGAAAATCTGACCTCAGTGAGGAGGAAAACCTTGAGGGTGCGTCTGAGAAAGCTATTGATCAAGAGGCTGCTTCTGAAGAGGAGGCTGGATGCTCAGAGGAGGAAAACTCAAGTGCTGCTGATGAGAATGATGAAGATGCAGATGAAACCAGTTCCGGCTCTGATAAGAAGAAGGAGGATAAATAAATAAGCCTAGTTCAGTTACCTGTATGTTGTTTTGAAAGCTAGACTATGTGATGTAATTTATCCTAAACCTATGTTCTGTTACAATGTTTTTGATCTATGTTATATGACTTAGTTAGATCTAAATTTGTGGCTAAAAAGGGGGAGAAAAGAGTGATAGAACAGCAGGTACAACATCAGATAGAAAGCATGAGAACAGCAGGTACAAGAACAAGTGCTACTGAATGTGTGCTAACAGTTGGACTGTTAGAATTATAATATGATGAGTGTGAATACATAAACTGTGTGGAATGAATGTTAGTTATAGGTACTAACATGTGAGAGGATATCTGCTAGTGAGAGCAGAATGAGAGGATATGCATCCCTACAGGGGGAGTAGCATGTGACTGTGACTTCAGAATGTCTTACTGAATGTCATAACATCTAGGTTAAACTAGATAAGTGCAGAACTTCTGGATCTGCAGAGAGAAATCTCACTAATGAGGGCATTAGTTGAGGGGGAGTGTCATCTGAATTAAGAGATATCATATGATGAGCCAAGTGAGTGCTAACAGGGCTGAAAGCCAACTGTGAGAAATCTGAGAGCTTGAGTAGAGAGCAACTTTCCTGCATGACAGGCCAATGGTAAAGTCTTCTGCTGTGATTTAATCTCTGATGTAAGTACAGAGTGTTTTAGCCAAAAATTTGCCAAAGGGGGAGTTTGTAAGTGCTCTTGATTGGCTACATTTTGTGGCATAACTATGAATGTCATATTAGATGTTTGAACATTCATTGAGTGGACTGTGCAGGACAAGTTTAAGTGAGCTAACTACAAAATACGATGGATGTCACACTGGATGTCAGAGACATTGGTCGTGTGACATCAGTGCTCAAGTTTGTTATTCTGCTAGCTATTATTCAGGAAACAAACCAGAAACTCAAGCTAGATTACAGGAGTTATTTTAGTCACCCTAGTGAATAAAATATGGACCTGTTCAAAGAGGCAAACATGCAGATTTCTAAAGGAGGGTTTTATTATGGATAAAACCTAATTTATGCACCAAGGCCCAAAGGACTACAACTGCTATAAATACCAGAAGAATCAACTTAGAAAAGTAACTCTTAACAAAAGATTAGAGAGTGCAAAAAGCAGAGAGTCCAAGCAAGTGAAGTAGGCTAGTCTTCACTTGTGTAAAAAGTCAGTTTAGGAATACTTGTAATCCAAGTAATCTTCTGGTTGATGATTGCTTTGGTTAGGTAGGTTCTAGGCAGTGTCTCACTCAAAGCTGTGAAGCAAAAGTGTGTGAGTATCTTGATTGAAGCTTTGAGGCTAGATCAAGAAGTGTATGAGGCGTCTCTTCATACCAAATTGTGTAAACTGTTTGATATCACTGTTGTGTGATTGTAGGGGAGTGAGTGGGTATACTCTGGTACTAGAGGGTCTCTAGGCTGAAGTGTCATTGGGTAGTGATTAAGTGAGGAGTGTAAACTAGAGGTTTAACTCTGAATTGATACTGCTAATAGTGAATTTCCTCCCTGGCTTGGTAGCCCCCAGATGTAAGTGTTGTTGACACTGAACTGGGTAATCAATTGATGTGTGTTATTTACTGCTTTAATAACTGTCAAATATTCACTGCTGTAGTCAATGTCACAGTGGATGTTATAACCTTACTTGTAACATCCATCGTGTGGTAAGCCAGAATTTTCATTTTCATTCACAAATACCATGTTTTACACATTGTTACCATAGCCATACCAGTTTGAATTTCAGGCCAGAACATGCTTAAGCTTGAGTTCAATATCATTTATTTGTGTATTTGTGACATGTATGAATGATTGGCATAATCTGTTCTCACCTGTTGTGGCATCTCACCCCAAAATGCATTTTTTTAAAAACAAGTTGCCATGAAATATGCTAAAACTTGTTCTGCTCACAATATAACAGTTTCTTAAGCATGAACATCTTTATTTCCATGTATATGACTTGTGTGTATGAGTTATGTTGCCTATATGTACAGAGAACCAAACTGAGCATCCTTCATACATTTTAATTTGCCAAATTGCATCTCAATTCTCATTCTTTATGGCAATCTATTATAAGCTTCAATTCTGGTTTTGATTCACTCAAAGACATGTAGGTGTGGTATGTGTATGTTTAAATTATCTTGTTCATGTTTTGAAGCTGTTTTGAACAAACATCCTACTTCACCCAAAATGACATTTTGCAACTTTGAACCCCATTTTCATACCAGCCTATTTGAGGCCATTTTTTCCTTCTTGATTTCACTTGACATTATGTATGTGATGTGTCTATGTATTGTGTTTGACTTAATTGTGCACCAGAGCTGATCTTGAATTTTCATGCTTCTTCCAAAATGTCAAATTGCATTTAGCACACCAGTTTCCACAAAAGCCTATTTTTGAGTTGAATCTTAGTGGAATCATTCATTGGTATATATGTGGTATGTCTATGTGAGCTATTTGATCTACTGGTGCATTGAAACTGGTTTTGAATATTTCATACTTCATCAAAAAGCCAAATGACAGCTTGAAAACCACTTTTTAGAAACAGTCATTTTTGAGATCATTTCTTTGCATAAATTCATTCACCAACATGTATGAGAAGTGTGTGTATGCTTCACTTAACTTGTATGAGCATGAGAATAAAATTGAACACCATGATGCATCCCATTCATAACATGTTACAAGTTGAATATCACTTTCCACCTTGAACTGTTTTGGGCCGCAATTCTTTGCTTACCTCATTCATTAACATGTATGTGATGTGTGTGTGTTTAATTGGATTAATAGGTACACAAAAACTGAACTGCCATAAAACATGCATTTCACTTGTCAAAATTGCAACTAGAAAGCCATTTTCTATCACAGACCACTTTGAACTATTTTTAGTGCCCAAACTCATTCAAAAGCATGTATGTAACTTGTATGTATGATTCATTTGATTGGTATGTGCCTAGGATCAGAATTTCACATCATTATGCATCATGTTCATGGCAATTTGCAACTTGAGTATCTTTTCTCATGACAGTCCTCTCTTAGCTTCAAATGGTGTTTGAATCTTCTCAATGTCATATATGTGTGTTGTGTATGTGATTAATTCAACCTGAAAATGCTTGGAATTGAATTTGAGCATCTTCATGCATTTCAACATAATTTTGCAACTTGACAAGCCAGATTTCAGTACAACATGATTTGAACTCCATCTCTGGTGTGAACTCACTCATTAATATTCATATGGTGTGTGTGCCTGATTGCATTGATCTATAACTGACTGGTATATGAGTTTCATCTCAAAATGCATCTCACATGTTCACTTTGCACACACCATCGGGTTTTAAAATGGGGAGGGAATTTCAAAAATCCAAGAATGCAATCTTGTTCCTTGTTTAAAAATACTCAATTTGCACTAAAACTTTGTGAAAATCCATTAAGAATTGGAGAAGTTATGGCCAAAATGCAAATCCTATGTTTGTGTGTTTTTCTTGCCCAGCTTGCCTTGAAAACACGTCCTATATGTTTTTAGGGGTGGCTTCATCAATGGATGTACAGCCACCCCAGTGGTAATCAACTTGACACTAAATGCGCCTATGACCATGTGAACCTGGGTTCGACCCCTGAGGAGGGCAACCCTTTTACCTTTTTTTTTTTTCATTTTTTAGCCAAACTTCAAAAATTCATATCTCATTCATTTTTAATCATTTTGCACCCATTCTTTTTCGCATTGTGTTCATTTTCATGTCTACTTTCATGCCATATTTTTAAATTCCATGTTTGCCTAATTTTTTCATCCCTTTTGACCACTTGCAAGTTGAGTATGTTTTATGATCGTTTTCACGTATACTGTTGAATTTCTTGACTGTTATACTTGTATATGTTTGTGATACTTGCTTGCATTCACATACTTAGATGTTAGTCAACATGCTAGGATTTTATATTTGGGTTGTTACCATGTTTATTTTATCCTCTCTGTTGAATTTACTTAAGCTCGATCTGTCGTTACATTTCCTGCTTAATCATCTGTTTTGATTGTCATCAATGCATCTTTTTTTCTTATCTTTCAACATGTTCATGTTAATGGTTGTCACCATGCTTTCATGTTCTTCATATTGTTTTGTTAAATGTATTCTTCCCCCAAGTGATGAAGCTTGTTAGCTCTCATCCAAGTTGCCTCCCCTCTCTCCTTCCAAAGGAAAAGTCTTTCCATTTGACTCTCATGTCATGGATAGCTCATACACCTTTCTCTTGACTTTGTTAAGTCACTTTAACCTTAGTTTAGAAACCATTAGACTTTGCTTTAAGTCTAAGAAACACACCTGTACTAGGAGTGTTCTTCAACTAGAACCCTAGGATAGAGTTTGTCAACTCTGTGTAAGAATCATTGTCATGATTTCTTACTTCCCCTTTTTAATTTTACAATTTAGATTAGGGAGTTTTGTCAAACTCCACACAAACATTGTCATGTTTGTCCCCCCTTGAACCTTGATCATAATCAAGTGTTCTTCTTCCCTTGTGGGGTGAACTACGATTGCTCTGATTCTATCCTAGTCAGGATACGTAGGCAGAAGATGTAATGTCTTTGCGAGCAAAATTAGAAAACCGTCTAGGTCTTTATTTCTTCTCACCTACTCCCAAACCTTAGCACATTTCACAAACTTAGCCAGCAATCAAACAAAAGGTTTCTGTAGAGTACTACAGATGCTTAGGATGCTAACACCTTCCCTAGGTATAACCAACCCCCGATCCCTAAATCTCTTAGCGTTGTTTTTACATCGTGAAAAGGGTTTTTCTTTCTTTAGACCTTTCCTTTGGATAAATTAAAGTTCGGTTGTAAAAGAATTAAGGATCAAGTTAATTTAATAGCTTAATATCCAATTCTCACCGCAACAGAAATGGCGACTTCACTGGGGATGTGTAATATTTGTTTTGAGGGTTTAGCCTATCTTGTTTTGATTACTTGCTATTTGTGAATACTTTTAAATATGTACATTTATGCTCTGTTGGATCTTGGGAACTTTGAGTGGTGAGACAGCACTATGCCCGTGCTTGAGCGTACCTATGATAGGATAGTGGTATATTCAAGAAGGCTTATAGGGAGTTGATTCCCGACCAAGCTGACTTGAGAAAATCACCGCTCAGTGGAGGCCCTTTTGAGAGCTGGTATTGTTGATCGAGTATTCGTGAAAATAATGCTACTTTCTACATAGGAGCCCATGACATTGAGGAGCTTTAGATTACCTTTTCCCCCACTTTAGATTTATTAGGATGTAGTGCGATGACTATGAGGGAGTAATTCCAAAATATTTGATACGCGATACTACACTTGGACGAGACTCTCTTGAGAATATTATCGACCACCGAGTTATTTGGGAAATTGATAATATCCGAAAGATGGGTCGAAGACTCTGGAAACCTCTTAGAACCTTGTTCTACAGTGTTGAAAGCTTTAGTATACACCTTTGGGATGGGTAGACCTTGACTCCATGCTCGTGTTCTCCAAACCTAAACCTTTATCTATTTACCTATGTGTATATGTGAATCTGTGCTTACCTGTGTTTGTGCATTCATGCATTCATAAACATCATGTCATAAAGTTTCATGGAACTCAGACTTTTCATTTATAAACTTTAGGATCATCATGGATAATGGAAAAAAGAAAACTATGAAGTACACTTACAAAAGTCCTAACTTGGATGACATAGAGAGGTTGGGCACTTTGATAACAGACCTAGAAGAGTTCAAGAGCAGATATGGGAACTTATTATCATTATTGAGGGTGAAGAAGAGGATGGATCTGGGACTTCTCTCCATACTTCTCCAATTTTATGATCCGCTCTACCATTGTTTTAATTTTCCTGATTATCAACTAGTAGCTACGCTTGAGGAATATTCTTGTTTGATTGGGTTGACTATTTTGGAGAAATCTCCTTTTCCAATCATGGAGAAGGACCCTAAAGAGGAATAAATTGCTAAAGCTACACGCCTGGGATTGAGGGATATTCAGGAAAACATGACTACTAAAGGAGGAGTTTTTCGCTTGACTGCAGAGTTCTTGGTTGGGAAAGCTCATTATTATGCTGATCATTTGAGTATGGATGCATTCGAGGCTATCCTTGCCTTGCTCATCTATGGTATCTTCTTGTTTCCAAGTTTTGATAATTTTGTGGACCTCAACGCCATTAAGATTTTCTTGAAGAAGAACCATGTGCCTACTTTACTAGCTGACGCTTATCTTTCTGTTCATCTGAGGAATCTTTATAAAGGAGAAATGGTTACCTATTGTGTCCCTTTGCTATACAAGTGGTTTATTTCTCACTTACCTAAAGCTCGTGTTTTTTGGAAGAAAGGTTTGTGGTCTCAGAAGGTTATGGCTCTCACTCACTCTGACATTGATTGGTACAGCCGTGACTACGATGGGATAAAAATCATTGACAGTTATGGAAGTTTTGGTAATGTACCCCTCCTTGGTACAAGTGGAGGAATCAGTTACAACCCTGTTCTCGCTCGCCGACAGCTTGGGTATCCTTTGAAGGACAAGCCTAGTAGTGCTCATGTAGAGAATATTTTCTTTAAAGGAGTTTCAGAATTGAATGAAGAAATCCTCAAAGCTTGGGGGCATGTGCATAAGAAGGTAAAGGAAGACTTAGGGAAACCTAATTGTATCTCTCTCGAGCCTTATCTCCAATGGGTCCGAAAGAGAGCCATTCAACTGAAGATGCCTTATCCTCCGTAGGAACCCATGGTTTTGAAGGAGGAACACCCTTTGATCTTTATGTCTGAAGAAGAGAAGTTGAAGATTGCTTTGAGGAAATCACAACAAACTGAAGTAGCTTGGAAATACAAGTACCAAGTGGCCATGGAAGAAAATGATGAACTCCGTAGACAACTCCAGGTGAAGGATGAAGAGATGATTGCTTGTAAGAAGAGGAAGGCGCAAGAAGATTTATTTTATTCCAGCCATCAGTCGACTCCATGGAAGTTAATGGTGGACAAGCTCATTCTTGAGAAAACACAGGTGGAAGAAGAACTCAAGAAGATCAAATCAAGGGAGGACTTTTTGTTAGAATATCTTTAGCTCTATGTTTAGGACTTTTTGTAAGATGTACTGGATATTTTATAATACAATCTTGAAAGTCAATGAAATTAAATCCATGATGTTTTGATGTTTACAAATATCTGAGTTTCATAAAACTTCATGCATTTGCATTTCTCATTTAAATTAAACATTCAAGGAATTAAAGTCTATTTTGCAGATATTATTACAATGGATTTTGGAAAAAGAACAACCGCAGAGATTGTGTTTCAAAGACCAAATCTGGAGAATTTAAGTAGATTGGCAAGTATGGTGGAAATTCCTGAAGCATTCAAAGGGAAATATGGGAATATGGTGTCTTTACTTGAGCATCAAGTAGACGAAGAGATGTTATCAGCACTTGTGCGGTTCTATGATCCAACCTATCATTGCTTCACATTTCCAGATTACCAACTACTGCCGACCTTGGAAGAGTATTCCGCGCTAATGGGATTAGGTGTTGCCCCTAGGCCATTTTCTGGAAGAGAAGGGACGCCTAGTGAAAGAGTAATTGCAGAAGTTGTGCACCTAGAAATGACTGAAGTACACTCACATTTGACTACTAGAGGAAGCATGTATGGCTTGCCAGCTATGTTCTTGTTCGAGAAAGCACAATTTTATGCTGAGTCAAAGAAGATGGAGGCATTTGAGGCTATTCTGGCTTTGCTAATTTATGGACTTTTCTTGTTCCCGACCGTTGATAATTTTGTGGAGGAGAATGCAATCAACCTGTTCTTGCTCAAGAATCCGGTGCCCACATTGTTAGCTGATACATATTTTTCTATCCATCGTAACAGTCGTTATGGAGGTGGACAAATTGTATGATGTACTGCTCTTCTCTACAAGTGGTTTATTTCGCACTTGACGAGACTACCAGCTCTCTGGGATAGACAAAATGGACTCTCTTGGACGAAAAGGATTTTGTTGCTCAAGCACTCAGACATCAAATGGTATGACCCTGTGTATGGAGGAATTCCTATGATCCAAAGCTGTGGAGACTTCCCAAATGTACCGCTCATCAGCACTGAAGGTTGCATTAGTTACAATCCTATCTTAGCCCGTCGCCAGTTGGGATACCCAATGAAGGATGAACCAGACTTCGCCCTTTCAAGGAGCTTCTATATTGAACAAGGGAAAGATCTAGCTTACAAAGCTCAAATTGTGTATGCTTGGCGTCGCATCAACACGAGAGGAATGACTGCTCTAGATTATCCCGACAAAACTGTTTCAGAAACTTATTTGTCATGGGTGAAAGAAGCTGCATTGAAAATGTTCTACACCAGTTTTGAGTCTAGCCCAACAAAGATCACTCTTGTAGAGGAATTAAAATTTGCTCTAGCAAAAGCCGAGGAAGAAGGAAGAACTTGGAGGGATAAGTATTTCAAAGCAATGCAAGAGAAGGAAGAGCTCCAAGAGTTGGTTTATCAAGGTAAAAAGAAGAGTCAGCTTGAAGACGAAGGACCATCTGGCCAGAAGATATAGGATCTTTTTGTTTATGTACTTTATCATTCAGTTGTATTGAAGATTTGTATTCCAGTTTCTAGTTGATGTTGTAAAACTCTCCAATTGTTAAATTAATGAAATTTGTCTGCTTTGTTTCTCCATTGTTATAATATTTGCAAATATGGCCTTAAAATTCCTTGAATGTTTAATTCTGCATTTGCATGTCTGCATTCATAAGCATTGCATGAGCATATCCATGTGTTGTGTCTCATCTTGTTGTCTTGTCTTCAGAGAATCACATTGAATCCTCCGCATCGATACAATACTCGAGCCCAAGCTCGTCTAAGGATGGAAGGACAGAATTTAGATGTTAACAGAATTGATAATGAACTCGGAGAGTTCCGAGGAGGCATGGGGCAGATCATGGAAGCCCTACAGGTTATTCGTGCAAAGTTGGACACTCAAGCCACTGTTGTTTATGAAATCACTACAGAGCCGATCCCAACGGCAGTTACTGTTGCAAATATACCAACTTATGGGTTACCACCAGGCTTTGTACCTCCGCCTACAATCAACCAACAAGCAGTTCCTTTAGGAGCAGAGTTTCCTCAAGCAGTTCCTACTTATGCTCCAGCTTCTGTTCAGATTCAAGCACGCCCTGTTTTCCATAATCCTCCGCCAGTATATGAAGGACTTGATGGGTTTGAAGAAGAAAGTAGACTACATGAAAAATTGAAAGAAAGTGTAGAAACTATAGGCAGCAAGGTCAGAGCAATGGAGGGGAATGACATCTTTGGCACTGATGCCAGAGATATGTGTTTGGTGTCCGGATTGGTAATTCCACTGAAGTTCAAAATTCCCAATTTCAATCAGTATTCTGGTGCTACTTGTCCTCGAACGCATCTGATCATGTACTACCGAAGGATGGCTGCACACATAGAGGATGATAAGTTAATGATCCATTGTTTCCAAGATAGTTTGAAGGGAGCTCCGGCTAAGTGGTATTTAGGTTTGGACCAGTCTCGGATTCACAATTTCCAAGACCTGGCCGGCGCTTTCATAAAACACTACAAGTACAACATGGATCTGGCTCCTGATAGAAGACAGTTACTGAGTATGTTGCAGAAGAGTTCAAAATCGTTTAAAGAGTATGCACAACGGTGGAGAGAAACGGCATCTCAGGTAGAACCTCCTCTGAATGAAAAGGAACTGACAGATTGGTTTGTTGACACGGTGAGACCGGAGTTTTATGAGAAAATGATCAGTAGTGTAACCGCGAGTTTTTCCGATATAGTGGCCGTGGGAGTAAGAGTAGAGTTGGGAATGAAAAACGGAAAAGTAGCTAGCAGTTCTAACAGCGGCAATGTCAAGAAGGTCGGTAGTGGTTTCCATAAAAAGAAGGAAGGAGAAACCAATGCAATTGTAATAGGAAGAAAGAGTCGTACCTGGAGACCTCCATATCAACAGTATCAGCAGCCTCAGCCAGGCTTTATTCAGCCGCCTCAACCAAATTATGTCCAGCAACCTCAGCAGCAAAGACCAATGTATCCATTACAGTATGCCCAACAACAATATGTGGCAGCTGTAACACCAGTTTTTAATCATCCAGTTCCCAGTTATCAGTCGGTGCAGCCAGCACCCGTATATCAACCGATTCAACAAGGGTATCAACGAGCGCCTAACACTCCGCCCTATCAGCAAAATCATCAGCCGAGAGGTCAACAACCCAGACAAAATTATCAACATCGGAGGCCAACAACAAAACCTCCACCTCCTCAAATACCAATGACTTACACGGAGTTTTACCCTTCCCTAGTGTAACAAGGGTTAGTAACAACACGACCACTGAATCCAGACACAACATCGCCTCACTATAATCCAAATGCTCAATGTGCCTTTCATGAAGGTGTCGCTGGCCATGACTTAGAGGGGTGTTTTGCTTTGAAACATATTGTCCGAGAATTGATGGAAAAGAAGATCTTGTCATTTGATGATGTGCCACCCAATGTTAAGAGTAATCCACTATCGAATCATGGAGGGGTTAATGCTATAGAAGGGTCAGATGAGAAGTTAGTTGTTAATGTATTAGAAATCAAGACTCCATTGAAATTACTACATGAGAAATTGTCGAAGGCAGGGTTGTTCGAAGGCATTCATAGTGACTGTAAAGAGTGTTTCGTTGATTCTAATAGATGTAATGTGTTACGAAGGGATATACAAAGTTTGATGGATGATGGAATATTACAAATGCGCAACAAGATAAAGGAAGAGAAAGTTGCGGTAGTCGAGCCTGTGTTCAATCTGCCAAAGAAGGGAGAAAAGGTTCCAGTGTTCAACAAAATTGTGAAGCCCATTTTCAACAAAACTGCTATTGGTCAGCCTCGACCAGTTGTAATCCAGAGACCAAGACCATTTCCTTATGATAGTCCAAAAGTTGTTCCATGGAAATATAACGTGACTGTAATAGACCAAGAATCTGGGAAGGTTGTTCAGACAGAAGAAGTAAAAGATGATCAGGTAGACATAACAAACATTGCAGGTACAAGCAAGATGACCCGTAGTGGTCGAATCTATCAACCAAAAATCACAGTAGCCACTCCCAAAGAGGTTACTCCTGCTGTGGTGACAAAAGACAGAGAGGTACCGAGTACTGAAAGAGATGATGAGGAATTCTTAAGGATTATCCGAAAAAGCGACTACAAAGTCATTGATCAGCTTCATCAAACCCCGTAAAAGATATCAATATTGTCTCTCTTGATAAACTCTCCAGCTCACAGAGAAGCTGTGCAAAAAGTGTTAAAACAGGCACATGTAACAAAGGATATAACTCTTGGCCAGTTTGATTCAGTAGTAGCCAACATCACAGCATGTAATACACTAATTTTTAGTGATGCAGAGTTTTCGAAAGGAGGACGTAATCACAACCGTGTGTTGCACGTGTCTGTCAAATGCCAAGAAGATACATTGGCGCGTGTTTTAGTCGACACAAGATCCTCACTAAATGTATTACCCGTAAGGTCGCTCGCAAGGTTGGCCTATGTAGGGGCAGAAATGAAACCAACGTCATTAATTGTTAAAGCTTTTGATGGCTCAAGAAGAACGGTCATTGGAGAAGTGGAATTACCGATCATGGTGGGACCTCATGAGTTCAATATCATATTCCAGGTGATGGATATTAACACAGCTTACAACTGCTTATTGGGGCGCCCTTGGATTCATGAAGCTGGGGGCGGTGACTTCCACATTGTACCAAAGGATGAAATTTGTTATAAATGATAAGCTGGTAATTGTACATGGTGAAGAGGACCTAATGGTGAGTAACTTGTCATCATTCAGATACATTGAGGCAGATGAGGGCACATTAGAGACCTCATTTCAAGCACTGGAGATAGCTAACACAGTGATGGTAGAGGAAACAGTGGCTAAGAGTGGTCTGTCTTTTGCATCTGCTCAGAGCATCAAGTCTAACTGGAAGAGGGTACTCCTGCAGGTTGGGGAGAAATTATTGAAATGAAGACGAAAAAGGATCGCCAAGGGTTGGGTTACAAACCAACTCATGATAAAGCACCTTCACATGACGAAGGACGTCCGAAGACTATTCAAGAAATATTCATCAGTGGAGGGTCCCAAGTCAACGCTGTGGAAAAAGAAGATGTTGTAATTGAAGACATTGAACAAATGGTGTATCATTGCGAGTCTACCTTGAGCAACTGGGAAGCTATTGAGATTCCTGTAGTCTTTCCCGAGTCAAAGTAATTTGTTTGTTTTCTTTCCTTGTTATTGTTTTAAATCTCCATAGTCGTGCCCAAGGCTATAGGAATGTTTTGTAAGGGCCCCATGCTTTCAAAGAATATCAATGAAAAATGAACTATTTTGTTAAAATTCCTCGTGTTACTTCCTTTACTGTCTTTGTTTTTACTTTAAAAGAAAAATGGCAATACCAAAAAACCAAAAACAGTTTTCTCTTTCTGTGTGTTGCATTTGTTTTTGTGTGTTTTAATAAATTAAGCCATTCTAACATGCAGTGATGTTCAAAAACCCATTGAATCCTATGACTTTGTATTCCCTCCTGACTTTGATTCACCAATATACCAAGCTGAAGATGAGGGCGAAGATTTTGAAATCCCTGATGAACTGGTGAAATTGGCACATTATGAGCACACAGAGCTTCAACCCTACAAAGAACAGGTAGAGGTCATTAATCTTGGCACCGAAGAAGACAAGAAAGAAGTCAAGATTGGGGCAACTCTAGGGACAGAAGTCAAGCAGCAATTAGAGAAGCTTTTGAAAGAGTATGTGGATGTGTTCGCATGGTCATACCAAGATATGCCAGGTTTAGACACCGACATAGTGGTTCACAAATTACCGCTTCGACCAGAATGCCCACCGGTTAAACAAAAGCTCTGAAGAACAAGACCTGACATGGCTCTTAAAATTCGAGATGAAGTGAAGAAACAGATTGATGCAGGTTTCTTGGCAGTATCCAAATATCCTGAATGGGTGGCTAATATTGTGCCTGTACCGAAAAAAGATGGAAAGGTCAGAATGTGTGTGGATTATAGGGATTTAAACAAGGCCAGTCCGAAGGATGATTTCCCTTTACCTCATATTGATACTTTGGTGGACAACACGGCTCGTTTTGCAGTTTTCTCATTTATGGATGGTTTCTCTGGTTATAATCAAATTAAGATGGATCCTGATGATATGAAAAAAAAACAACTTTCATTACCCCATGGGGGACTTATTCTTACAAAGTTATGCCTTTCGGTCTGAAGAACGCAGGTGCTACTTATCAAAGGGCCATGGTGGCTTTATTCCATGATATGATGCACAAGGAAATAGAGGTATATGTTGATGACATGATTGCCAAATCTCAGAACGAAGAGGACCATTTGGAGCATCTGTTGAAATTGTTTAAAAGACTCAGGAAGTATCAGTTGAGACTGAATCCAGCCAAGTGTACCTTTAGAGTAAGATCTGGGAAGTTACTCGGTTTCATTGTCAGTCACCGAGGGATTGAGGTGGATCCAGACAAAGTCCGAGCCATTCAAGATACGCCA